>JUDQ01000013.1:0-39265 GCA_000812075.1 Scedosporium aurantiacum
TTTTTAATTTATATAATTATCTTATAATATTCTTTTAAAAAAAGTAATTATTAATCTTTAAAAAAGTATAAGATTATATTAATTTTAATATAAAAAAGCTTATTCTTTTTTATATAAAAATATAAATAATATTAATTTTTATTTTTATATTAAAAATATTAATAATATTATTATTAATAATTTTACTAACTTTTAATCTTATATATAGTAAATATTATATTAAATATATCTTAATAAAATTAAACTTAGCTTATAATATTATTATATTTACTATATAATTTAAATTTTATTAATTAATAGCTTTTCCTTTCTTAAAGAAGTCTTTAATTATATTTATAAAGAGATCTATAAGTACTTACTAAATATTTTTAGCTTTTACTTTAGATATTTCTAATATAATTATATTAGCTCCCCTTAAAAACTTTTTTTTCTAATAGTTTTCCTTTTTTATAAGTTTACTAGTTAGAATTTATATTTAAATCCTATTAGTAAAATTAATATTTTATTTTTCTAATTTTAATATAAGCTAAAGGGATAGTTATATTATTTTAGCTAGTATAAGAAGTACTTTAAATTTAAAAATCCTATTTATAATTACTTTATTTAAAAGTTCTAAAGTTTTATTTTTAAAAGCCTTTTAAAATACCTCCTCTATATTTTTAATAAATTTATTTAATTTTAAGTTTTCTAGTTTTTTTCTATTTATTTCTAAATTAAAATCTAGTTAATTAATTAAAGTTCTTCCCTTTTTAAAGCTACTAGCTACTATATAGATATCTATAGCTTTTTATTTTTCTTTAGTAAGGAAGTCTTTAATTTTAAATTAAGTTCTACTAGATTTTATTATCTCCTCCTTCTTTTTAATAAATACTAAGAAACTATCTACTCCTCTCTCCTCTTTCTTTATTTATTTCTTTTTTATCTCTTCTATCTACTTAGCTTTAAAAAATATAAAGTTTTTATCTCTCTCTATTATATATTTTAAGTTATTCTAATAAGCTCTTATTACTATTTTATTATAAATTAAGTTTTTTAAGTTATTATAAAAGTTTTAGGCTTTTTATTATATTTTATTAGTAACTTCTAGTTATATATAGTAGCTCTTAGTCTTTATATAGCTCTCTCTCTTTAAAATATCCTAATTTAATAAAACTATAATAATAAATTTCTTATAAGAAATACTATTATTTTAGATATTAATTAAAAACTTTCTTAAAATAAAAAGTTAATAGTATTTATATAAAGCTTCTATATTTAAAATTAAAATACTTATAAGTAGGTTATAACTATAAATACTATCTATCTTATATATAGCTACTTTATAATCTTTTTACTTATACTTCTTCTAATAATAATAATAAAAGAACTTACCTCTCCTCTTTAATATACTATATATATTTACTTTATTATACTCCCTATACTTTAATATAAATCTACTTTAGCTTTTTTTACTTATCTAGAGAGCTTTCTTTTAACCTTTTACTTATATAAAGTAAATCTATAGTTTATATATTTTCTTAGTTAACTTATTAATTTAAGAGCTTATAAGCTTCTTCTTAGTAGAAGATAGTTAATTAATAACTTTTTATAATTATTAAAGAATCTAAATACTATAGTTAATAGCCTTTTTATCTTCTTTAAAATAGATATTTTATTAAAATAATATTTTTTACTTAGGCCTCTTTATATACTTATCTTCTATATATATACTCTTTTAGCTAAGCTTAATTTTAAGAGTATTTTATATATAGTTAATTAATTATTTTAAGTTTTTATCTTTAAGTTCTTTATAAGATATACTATAATTAGCTATAAGTTTTTAGTAGAAGAAATTATTTATAATTTTAAAGATATCTTATTTCTTTATATTATCTAATAATAGTTTTTTATATTTTATAGTAAGCTATTACTAATTTTATATCTATTTAACTACTCCTTTTTACTAATTTAACTAACTATTAAAAATTAGCTTATTATATCTTTAGTTATAATCTCTATAGGCTTTAGAATTACTATTTTTAAACTAATAAATTAATATCTTTTTAACTTCTTTTTAAGTAAAACCTTTTATAGCTTTATAGATAGTAGTTTATATAGCTAGAGTAGCTTTTTAGACTACTTTTTTTAAAAGTCTAAACTTCTATTTATTATTATTTTAGGTAAATAAAGTATTATCTTTATAATATTTAATAAAAAAAATAATATTAATTTTATTAAATATTAAAATCTTCTCTTTATTATTAATTATTTAAACTATAAGAATAGTAAATAGATTAAATAATATAACTTAGTTTATACTAGTAAAAAGAGAGGGGTTTAACTCTATTATTAAGGTAATATTATTAAAAATATTATTAAAACTTAATATTAAGATAAATAAAAATATAAAATAAAATATTAGGCTTTTAATATTAAAAAAATAGGTATTATTTTAGTATATTAATAAAAAGTAAATTAATAAAAATAGTAATAATTATTATTTATAATATTTAAAGCTATTTATAAAAGTCCCTTTTATTATCTTTAGTTAATTATTTAAAAACTTTTTAAAAAAGAAAACTTAATTAGTTTTTATAGTTTTCTTAATTACTAATATAAAGATAACTTTTATAATATATCTAAAGGTTTTTATTACTAATATTTATTTTATTATTAAAGCTATTTAGAATAGGAAGAGCTAGATAAAGGTCTTAATTATAATCCTCTATATATTATTAGTTAAAACCTATTAATTAACTACTTTAAAGATAAACTCTTTTATTTAAGTAAGCTTAGCTCCTATTTCCTCTAAAGGAAAATTTTAATAAGCTTAGTTAAAGCTTCTTAAGCTACTCTTAATATTTAGCTTTAACTTCTAAAATTATTTATTATCTTTTAATACTTTTAAATCTAATTAATTAATAAAATCTCTTTTTATAGATATATTTATATACTATTAAGCTAGTAAAATTATAATTATCTTTTTCCCTTACTTATAGACTAGTATACTATCCTCCTTATTAATAATTATAGTTTTTAGTAAATAGCTCTAAGGGATTTATTTACTATAGTAAAAATAATAATTTATAAATAAAGCTTAAAAGCTCTTTAAGTAAATCCTAATTAGACTTCTAGATAAAGTAAAATAATATAGCCTACTTAATTACTAATAAAGGAAATAGTTAAATAGAAAGCTCTTATAAGAGGTTACTATAAAATTTTTTATAAAATAATAATAGATATTAGATTTAATATTAAATCCTATTAATTAATAGGAATAGAGCTATTTTATAATAGAAAAAGAAGTTAACTTTTAAATAGAAAGAGGTTTTAGGTTACTTTTATAGTAGTTACTTAGAATACCTTAGGGATATTTACTAAGCTAAAATAGGTAGCCTGGTGTTACTAGGGAATAAGAGGAGACTTTGAAAATAGGTAGATAAGATAAAGAACTTATTCTTAAATTAAGAACTATAAAAGAGCTAAAGAAATAAATAAAAAGTAAATATTAGAAGGTATGAAGAAATATGTTGTAAAAAAAAAGGCTTTTTATAAGAGGACTTAAAGAACCTGTCTGTCCCTCTATTTAAGAGATATCTCCCTCTTACATGAGGGAAATGATGAAATGAAACAACGCCTATGCCGGAAAAACATTCCTCCGCTCCGCTGTCACCTTTATCCCCGCCACAATACCAGTAGGAACAGATATGGCGGCCATTTGGCGATGCCGTTTGACATGTCTCTGCATCTTTGAATTGGAAACAACCGTCCCTGAGGAGGTCGTGATCTCATCCGCGGTGAGACCTTGCTCCTCGAGGCGTCGCTTCCTCTCATTAGCCTCGAGGGCTTGTGCCAATGTGACATTCTTCCTCAAGCCCCAGTCATGAAATTTCTTCTTGTAGACGGCTGGACTGTATTATAGGTATAAGTATTAGTTTGGAATACGAACGATATGTGGCGTGAACTATCAATAGGCTTCAAATGATTACAACGCAACGTAGCTGGGCTGCGCGTTGGTGGCGGGGACATGGAGGAGCCTTTCTGATACTCACGTTGCGTAGAAGCCCTTACTCTCCATTACCTGTATCAAGTCCTCCAACTTCATGCGGTGATATAGTCTGGAGATTTCATCTTTGTGAGCTTCCCATTCACTGGGATTGGGTAACGGCCTCTTCTCCCTTGAGGCCATGATGTGCTTAAGAGTGAGAAATTGGAGTTCTTCGCTCGTGTTAAGCCGATAATCGTAGGAAGAGCCGATGTGCAGAAACTAGTTTGTATTTCTCTCATCAGAGTCCAAACGCACTTCACAAATCGAGAAAATTCCAGGGACGAGAGAGCTCCTGCGACGCTGAAGTACCAACTGCCCAGGCCGAGACCTTTCATTCCCGAGACCAGGAGGCGTTTTCGGCGACACATGCTTCTGCCAAAAGTATCCGCCTATTGGGAGGAGGGCAGAAACATGGGATGTGCAAGTGGCTGAGTTTGAGGCAGCAGTCATTGGTAGAATTGTTTGGCCTGTCGAAAAGTTGCAACATTTGACAGTTTGTCTTACCTTTGTCCCCATTCCCAGACCAAAGTTGTAACTTTTGACAGCTCGCCTTACCTTTGTTCCCATCCCCATGCAAAAGTTGCGCCTGTCATGACGTGGACAAGACAGTGGCTGCGGCGCAGGCCCAAAGTGTCTCTATTCAGGAAATTTGCAAAAGTAGCACACTTGAAAAATTCCAACTTGGATATGTGTGTTGTGTAGGGCTTACAAGTTTAAACCGCCTGATATTTCAACTTTCAAGGCTGCCGTATTCAATAATGGCGGTGGCTGTGAAGCGCCTAGCCCACCTCGGAATCCCGAATGGAAGATTTTTTGTCTACCTTCCAATGGAAATGTGAAAATATCCTGCTCGCATTAGAATCCTGGAAGAGGCAGCCGTCGGGCGAAAACTTATGTTGGGTATAAAGTAGAGGAAGGGAAAAGGGAAATTAGCAAAAGTTGCATCACACCAAGGCAGAATCAGCCATCAGGCGCACCTCTGGCTTCCACACTTCGCCACACACCGAACTTGCTGGATACTTTTGTCTACTTTGCCTCGCCCCCTGTCCTGACTCCTGGAGCCCCGAGTTCTAAGTCCTATTAACAAAAGTGCCGACAAGAATATGCCCCATTCAAATATTAATAGACCTTGCACATTGCCACACAGCTGAATGAGGAACACTTCCCACATCCTTCCAACCCCCAACATTCTTTCATCTGGTCACCAGACCATATACTTTATCAAGCCCGCCTGTGTAGTTCCCTATTCCATGCTCTATTCGTAGAGCAAATTCCTTCTTCATCTCTTGACACCATTCGGCAAAATGTTGCCCTTCGTCGAAGGAACACTCGAAGGCCCATCTAGTAGCGGCATGGTTAAGAACGAGGTGTGACATTCTGGATGATTTTAACTTCCAAGGGAAAGGATGAAGCTCATTTTCTTTTGCAGGGGAAACCATGTACCTCTCCACATCCCCATCTCTCACCAAAAGATGACTGTGTCGAGGGCGAAAAGCCGTCCACTCCTGAAGGACCTTCGAATGGAGGAGACAACCTTGAATCTTCGGAGAAGAAGGACAATGGTGAGTTTCTTGGTAGCGGCTAAGTGTAAGCCCCCAACTAGGCTAACGAATGATAGGAATGGCCTGGCCCTCTCCGCTAAAGAGGGCCTACGATTCTGATTCGGGACCAGAACCTCTACCAGATGCTACGGAGCTCCGGTCTCGACTGAACTCAGATGACGAGATCAAATTATCGCCAAACAAACGCGCCCGGCAGGACGAAGTTCCTTCGACGGTAACAGAGAACGACGAAGAGCAGAATAAGCCGACCGCAGAAAGCTGCCAACATCCTGGGTGCTGCGAATCATTGTTCTCATCCTTTCTACCAGATCTAGAGGAAGGAATAACTCTCCCTCATCCACTGACTCTACTCGGAATGCCAAACCGAGATAACAATCGGAAAACCTTTAACACCTGGGAAAGCCAGCTTCTTCATGGTGTCTTAAAAGCAGGTATGTTAGAGCTAATTGGATATATGTAGGATTTAAGCTTGCTTTAGATAAGGACTGCGTCTGACTTCATAGAAAGACAAAATCAAGGAGACGTGGGATGATGTCCACATCCACCCCTCGATAAAGCGAGCGCTTGAGAATCTTACTCTCAACCTCCTAGAGCCTCGGGAGTTTGAAACTGGCATCTTATTGCGAGGATCTGCGCCCAGCGTGTTGCTCTACGGTCCTCCAGGGACGGGCAAAACTCTCCTAGTCCGGGCGTTTGCCAAGGAGAGCGGCGCCTCCGTCCTCGAGGTGTCCGCTGCTGACATCAACCAAGAGGCCTGTGGCCAGAGCGAGAAGACCATTCGCGCCATATTCAGTTTAGCTAAGAAGCTCATGCCGTGCGTAGTATTCATCGACGAAGCGGACAGCATCTTTGGAAAGCGCGTGTCCGGCGAGAAAAGCTGGGAGCGGTCCACAAAGACACAGTTCCTGCGCGAGGAGACCGACAAGGAAGGGGTCGTCCTCATCGCCGCCACGAATCGACCCTTTGACATGGATGACGCCTCCCTCCGCAGGTTTCCCCGCCGAATTCTGCTCGACATACCAGAAGTTGAGCAGCGGGAGGCGATACTGAAGCTTCAGCTGCGAGACGAGGTTCTGGCAGATGACGTTGACTTTCGCCAGATCGCACGGGAGACCGTGCACTATACCGGCTCTGACTTGAAGAATATGGCATATGAGGCAGCGCTTATGTCTATACAAGAGCGACGACGCGTTGCCGAAGAATCTACTCGGGAAGCTAGTAGAGATTCTCCCCCAACAGGACAGAAGCAGCAAGGGGCCGCTAGTCCAAGAGTCATTCACAAGAGACACCTCGAAATTGCAAAGAACACTATCAGGCCTGGTGTATCAATGGATACCCTGAAGCAAATCCGGGAGTTTCATGCCCGATATGGCAACACAGCTAAGGAAGATTAGGATACATGTTTTATATGGCAAATAGGATTGGGGTCAATGGTCCATAGCATGGCACGGAAATTAGACTTGGGACTTGGATGAAAGGCGCCGGAATGATACAAATGATACAAATGATAGGACACAACGATATCACGACTTGATTTAGTGCAGACTTAGACTAAAGGTCAGAATACCAATCCATTTACAATATCTTCAATCACTTCTGATCTTTTTTCTTTCTTTTCTCTTGTTGTCTTTTTCCTTTGGTCATTTTTTCCTTCTCTTCTTCTCTCAATGCCATGGATGATCCCGTGGTCTTTCCAAGTGAATGGTTTTCAATAAAGATTTCCGGATGCCATACATTCTCCTCGATGAGATCATAGGTCCTCTATACAATGTAGTCCCATATGAATAAAGCTGTCCATGGGGTGGAGGTAAATTGGTCTAAAAAGGATCCATCGAGTATCCCTCCATTCTAGACTACCCATCATCTAGACTCTTGCAAAGATCCCAAATCTTCTAATATCCACCATCGTCCATTTCCTGACCTAGCTGGCCAGTTCCGTTTGACGTCCAACCCGCGAACGCGGATGAAACGGTTTTTGCGTGAAAACTTTCGCAATCGCAATAACAAAAGTAGCTGGTAGGAGAAGGGGGAGGAACAACCAAAACGTCTTGTCACTGTCACTCCAGAGACTTTTGCAAACTATGAATCCAAAACTTGAGGTCAAAACTTGTGAGGTCAAAACTTGTGAGTTAAAACTTTGGCACTCGTTGCAACTTTTGCGTCCATGAGTCAAGAAACTTTTGTGTGGAATAGAAGTTTCGTGCAAAAATTTGGCAAAAGTTAGCAGGAGTTTCAACCGAGTCGACTTAGATGCCATCTGTCGCGGGAGGGTTTCTATCCCAAATTGAAGTGGACGGGAGTAAAACTTTTGGTTTCGAGTACGTGCAGTTTGTATTCTAGTTCATGTTCTCGTTCTCAACGAGGATATAAAGGAGATGACCCCCAACCTGTTGAGCGGAACTCTTTTGCTTGTTCTGTCTTCCATGTCCAACTGCATGCTCAGACTTCGTCTCCATCCAGCAGTTCTTATACGCCCTTACTCTTAGGTCGCGGCTCAGTTCCCAAGTTTCTTGCCATTGATTCGTTTCTCCTGTCTATCTGGCCCATTTCTACATACGCGTCAAGGTCACTGCAGTCTTACCACCATTATGTCCAAGATGTCTGGCCCTCCTCATAACGTGAGACCCGTTCCGCCTTCCCTAGATACACACCCAAAGAGACTCGCCCTTGGGAGAAACTAGTTTCTTTCCGGAATTATATGAACAGACGCTGACTTCAATGATTTACTACCTAGTCAGACAATTACATCCCCATGGAGCGCTGGCTCTTCGAGACTCCCAAAGACGAACCCTTTCATGGACTCTCGGGTGGCTCCTGTGCGGAAGTCTCTCATCCTTCATCCAACCCTTCGACGGCCTCTAGTCATGGCCTCCAGCACGTGGGGGTTGGCGATATTATCCTTGACCCTTCTGCAGCTCCGATGGAAAGCCAGGAATCGCATACAACTTGAGAAAGGGAATACACGAGGAGGGTGACTCGGGTTCACGTGGAACTATAATGTGTCTGAGAAGGGGAGGGATGCGAGAACATGATGTACGGAGAGTGTAGGGCGCGGCTCAATAGAATGCGATGAATAACTTTTGTTTGACTGCGCTACCAATGGACGGAAACTTGCCTGTCGGAAGCATGCCAACGTCCTGATTAAGATGTCTGTCTCCTCAGGCGCCATGCCATCCCTTTTTGCCTCGTGGCATAAACGGAACCGACGCTCCCAATTCCAACAAACAGTGACAATATTGTAAAATCCTAACGCCTCCCAACAGCATCTATTATAGGTTGGATAACTGCCGCGGAGATGGCACTGAGACCGCACCTCGCGATTTGTCCCGATGCAGATGCACTACTGGACGCATCTGGGAAAACGTCCACGAGCAAAGCGCTAGCCGTATGGCTCAGTAGAGTTGAGAGACTGCAGATGAGGAACTGGAGGACGAGTAACACGGAGACGTGGACGCGGAAGTGTACCGCCCAGCCATATCCTACCATCAATATCGTCTGAGCTATGATAAATGGGACATATTTCCGATATCTCGCGGCTTCGATTGGAAGCCTCGTCAATCTGTCAACGTTTCCTAGTTCTCCGTTTGTGTCCAATTCACGTTCTATCCTAGCATAATTTCGGTCCATCAGCCTTCCGGCGGTGATGCCACCCAACGTCATGCCAACTAGACCCGGAAGAAGCGCCGCTCCGATTAATAGCTCATTGTATTGGTATACCTCGGAGAATATTGTGGGAACGGCGACCTGGAAGGTGTAATAAACACAGTATGTCAACGCTACCGTCCACACTATTGCCGCCACGTCGGGATAGAAGATGATTCGGAGCGCGGAAATCAAACTTAGCGGGCTCCATGGCCGCAACGCGGGGTGTTTGGGTGTCGAGGCTTCGATACCACCATCTCCATGTCGGCAATGTATGCGGTCGAGATGCGGCCACCACGTGCGCCATATTGCACCGCTAACCGATCTCGACCCATTTCCCACAATGACTCGGGATGTCTCCGGCAAGGTAAAGGCGGTCAGAAGGAAGCACGAAGTTGCGATAATGAGGAGGGCCAGGAATACCCAAACGATACCACCAGTCGAAAAAGCCACGGCGCCGCCGATAATGGGACCAGCGGCCGAAATACCGTTGCAAATCGCAAGCATGGGGCCTAAAAGACCGCCTCGCCCACCGAGATCGGCCACATCCGCAACAATTCCGTATGCAATGGCAGGTGTAGGCGAGCCGCCAATGCTCTGAAGGGCTCTCAAGGCCATTAAGGCCGCGTAACTATCGCGGTTCAGGGCTAGACCTAGGCTCCCACAGGCATATATCCCAGTCAGGGCGAGAAGGATGGGACGGCGACCATAGGAATCGGCCAATGAGGCGAAGAGTGCTGGTGAAACAGCCTGGCACACCACGTAAACTGTCACCGTCAAGTTTATATGCTGGATCGATACCGAGAACTCCTCCGAGAGCATGGGAATCAAAGGAAAATAGATGGTAGCGGTCAGGGTAGAAAGACTCATGGTGAAACCTAGGAGAAACCCCAGGTATTTCTTCGTCGAAGCTGGGAGCACCGAGTACGGCTCAACTCGACATTTTTCCGAATCTGCCACGACAGGGGCCTTAACCAGCATCTGAGGAGAGGAGAGTTGGTCTCGCATATTGGAGTTGCTACAAAATGCGGAGTAAAATAGTTGACATCTGAGGAACATTCGGAGAATGCTGTTAACTGCTAAGCCGCCTAAGTACTGGACATTCCCTGCCCCGATGATGATAGATTTCTATTCATCCTGTGCGGGGGAGCCCTCATAGCCCTGTGCTATGCATCATTCACATTTGGTGGTACTAGAGCGCACGTGCTGATTGGACCTGGACCTGCAGGATGGAGAGCGGATTGGTATTGTTCGCTTGCAGCTCATGTCAAGGTTTGATCTCATCTTAAGGCATTGGAAGAGTTGAAACGAACGTGCCATTGCTAAGTGTATCTGCATAGATTGGGTCATAACAGTTCATCCAGATTCTGACCTCGGAGTATTTAGAGGGGTGAATATTCCAAATTACTTCCGGAGCCTGGAGCATTGTACAGCTACTACATCTCCATTTCGTGGACACAGAAAAGTCCCATCACGCGTGACTCTGCACAACCGGGCCTCATGTGCAGTAACCCAATCACTGGGCAAGAAATAGTACTGTTCGATGCCTCCATCTCTTTGCCCAATCTTTACGCGTGCTATTCTATTGGTGACTGACGATGTCGATGAGAGTGACGGAGGCAACGACCAACTGCAGATCCACCGATCCCTATCCAAAAACACTAGCCTCCTGCGAGACAAAAAGGCGAGAGGTTCCCGTATCGTTGACGCGATTTCGGAGGGAAATGTGCTGCAAGGAATCTCCTTCCTGTCAGACGGCAACTTGGAGTTTTGTGCCTCAGGGCTTAGCTCGATATCGGAAATCTGGAAGAGGATGTACTGGCCTTCCATTTTTCCTGAGCCAGCTTGGGAGGAGACTTCCAGCAGGACATATGGCGACTCGGAGGACGAGATCAACCTGCCTAGGATGTACTTGGCGGTACCGAAGATCTCGTCCGATGAGCTAGAGGCTTGCGGGGGCAGCGAATAAGTATGGGTGACCACTGCTTTCAAGTCTTGCCACGTAAAAGTTTGGATGTTCCCGACGCTAAATCCAAGGAAATAGTTCGATGATGTTGGGTGGCAGATCCACTTAAAAGCCACCGCCGATTCGAAGGTGACGGACAACACCAATTTGCGTTTGGATATATCGATCGTGTTTAGGGAGCGGCTCGTGACGACTAGTACCAGCCGCCTCCCTGGGTGGAAAAGAAGCATTGTAATGTACCCACGATGCGAAGGGATGGATAGATTGAAACCCTGACGATTCTCGCGTGACCTCGAAACCTGCTTGATAAAGACCTTTCCAGATATGTCCGAAAAAGCGACATATCTCCCGTCGTCACTCCATGTCATTTGCTCCATTGACATGACGCCCCGACGCCTCTCCAAATCGCAGATTTTTCCCTTCCCGACCTCGCACAGAGCGGCAACACCATCTTCAGTTCCGTAACTGTACAATGGATTCACAGACTGTCCAGAGAGTGATATGACACTATCCACCCGCAAGCAGTGGTGCTCGGCGTATATCGAAACTTTGGCTCGGCTTTCCGTCTCACTGGCGGCTTCGCTGTTGTGCTCCGGGTACTCGGACTTTTCCGCGGATCGTATCAAGGCGTTGGGTCCCCAAACATTACCGTATGATCCCCGAGTGTCGTAGAGGCGCCTTGAGTCAGCGCTAAATGATAGATAAGTCACAGGATCCTGGGTTGAGAGCTGATACAACAGTGTCAGATCGGAGGACTGAAAGACCTTCAGGGTCCCGACACCATCCCCTGTCGCGACGAGAGAACCATCCTTGCTGATGGTCAGACGATTTGCACCGGTGTGGGCTTTCATGCTAGCATACGACTCGTACGGATTCCACTTGAAAAGTAGCCCGACCTGTGTCAATCCGAAAACTTCGCCGTTAAAGGGATGCCAGGCTAGTTTGAAGACTTCGCCCCAGGTTGACTTTTGAACTGTCATGTCTGTCTCATCTAGGGCAATGTTACATTGCCCCAGGAGCATTAAAGGTTCAAGCTCCCAGACGGTAGCTGGATGGGCGCGATAACCATATGCGATCATACTGCCATCGGGGCTTAGAGCCGAGCAGATGGGGAATCTCACTGTGATTCCATCTAGGCTCTCCTCTTCAATAGATGAACGCAGCTCCCACTCGGAAGAGCTCTCGTCATCTAGACACAATGACCAGATGCATCGATCCTCACTCCCGAGGATTACTGTTCTAGAGTCATCGGAAAAGATAAGAGTGTGTGGCCCTGGCCTTTTTGGTGGGTTCTCTACCACTTTGATACACTTGCCAGAGCCTGCATCCCATACCCGCGTTGTCTTATATCCGTAACTAACAAGCAAATCACCGAGCCTGCTCACTTCAATCCTTAAGACTTGTTCCGGGTGACTCAGTCGCCCCAGCTCCTCAAAAGTAGCTGCATCGTGGGTGATGATGCTACCTGTGTTCTTGACGTTCGCTAAAATCACGATCCGGCTTCCTGCAGGGAGTATGGCAGACGCAACCATACCCTGCTCCAACGGGAATCGGACAAGGCAATCGTCCCACACGCTGTTCGTGAATCCAGAGACGCGAAGCGACCTGGCCTCTTTGTGGCCGAACTGCTGATATACAATCGAGCTTGGCGGGCAGAATGGAGGGATCAGCTTGAAAATTGAATCAGGCCTTTGGACGAGGTTGTGGCCGAACTTGCCGACTATTTTAGTCAAGTCAATCGCCCACCTTTCCAACGTGTCGATATGCTCGGCATGAGAAAAGTTATCATCTCCCAGCCCTCGTAGCTTAAGCGCGATATCGGCCAGGTATCGGGAGGCAACGACGAGGACTCTAAGCTCCTTCTTTGAGGCTGCCGCAAAAATCCAAGTCAGGACATGTGGGCTCTGGAGAAATTTGATCGCAGCATCAAGAATGTTCGGTTCAGAGATGGATCCGAGAGATAAGTGAATGAACCATATCTTGACAGCATAGTCGAGGAGAGCAGGTGGCTGGTCTCGGCTTATCCGCGCTCGGAGACCGTTGGCTGTGAGACAGCGAATGCACCTCAAAAGCAGGGTATCATTCGTAGTTCTTGGTTCAATAACTATAGGTCGTTCCGCCCGACCTTCTAGAGTCAGATACTCTCGGGCCGTTTCGTGGATCATGGAAACCTTTCCTTCTATATCGACAACAACGAAGCCCCCACAAAGGTCTCCGATTGTGCGCTTGATCTCGAGGAGGCCACTGTCGCCAAGTGCGTCGCCGAGTTCGCCTACGGTCAAAACCTGTCGAGCACATGTAACCCATCCTAATATTCTCAGACCAAGCCGGCGATTACCCACATTTGGCTGCATCTGGATGGTGGTGGCCATCCTGTCATATAGCGCAGTCATGCCGGGAGGGAGATCTTGGAGGGCACACTCAATGGCGGGCTTCGTATGGCAGGCATTGATCTTCTGCACGGCCAGATGAATCCAAAGAAAATTTCCTTTCGCTCGGTGAAGCAGCTGGGAAGTAACCTCATCACGGTAGCATCCATCACCAACAACATCCATCTCGTTGTTGATATACAACCTCATATCATTCTGATTGCCTTCCGCTAGGATAGTTTCCACGTGAACTTGCTTTGCAAGTCTCTGGAATTCGGAGGAGATCTCATGGGTTTTCCGGCTCACGAGGAGGATGCGGAGCGGGATGCAAGTAACGTGCAGGTCGGCAAGAAATCGTATTATCGACTCCGGATTCTCAGCTTCGTCTACACCGTCGATGACGAGAAATAACCGCTCCGGAATGTTCAATTGGAATAGAGCTTGCTTGTAGAGCCACTGCCAGATATTCCAAGCATCAGCTGTCTTCAAGTCGGTCCCCGCGGCTTCCATGCGACGGAGCTTATCCCCATATGCCGGGATGGAACGAGCGATTTGACATGCTAGTGACCGCAGGATCATACTCAATGCTCGCTTTTTCTGATCAGTGAAGCGAATGAAAAAGTAACTACAGGGAAATCCGAGCTGGACCAGATGATCAATGATAAATGAAGATAAAATGGATTTCCCGCTGGCTGCATTGCCGTGGATCCAGAGAACTCGGGAGCTGTGGTGAGAGTCTTCAACCCAGTTGGTGAACATGTCATCTTCAAGTATCCAGGTACAAGTGCCGAAGGTCCACCGATCTCGAAAGAAATTGTAGTCTGTCTCTGGGGTCTCTGGGACCGAAAGAAATTCTTCGAAACTTGTCTGAACAAGGGTAGTTGATTCTGGTATCTCCATGGCCTCGATTTTCTTGATGTCGTCTGCACCTTGGTCAGTATATGGAACCATGTAAAGACATGAAGGAACAGCTCGGAATGGCTACCTTTTGCTTTGGCACGACTTGCGAGCAATACCAAGGCATTTCGAACTGCTATGTAGCTTGGGTCCTCTGGGCTCTCGTATTTGCACACGTCGTGGTGATCAGCGTCAAGGGGAATCGATACCTCCCCAGGGTAACCCAGCGTGGATGAGTCCTTTTCTAAAACCATCTATCCGGGAGCCAAGTTGTTAGTCGATGCTTGTTTGTCGTCCAAAAATGAGATGCGGACTGACGATCTTGCTCTTCTTTACTTTGTTTATCATCTGTGTGGGGCGAGTCTCGTAAAAGGAGAAGATTTCCAGTTTCGGCGCGACATGTTTGAACTCTTCGTTGAGCCTTTGCAGAGTTTTCGAACCGCTGGCGAGCTCCGAGATGAAGGGCATTGGGGTCGCGACGAATGATACTTGTAGAATGCGATTGAGTATCTTGGCGAGGTTGGTTCCTCGATGCGGAGTTGAAAGAAAAATGATGGCGAATATTGACTTGATGATGCCTTCGTATATAGGGTCATTCTGCCCCAGCGTGTATGCCTAACAATGAGCAAGGTCCTTGTCAGTGCCGTTCCATCGATCTTCGCAAGAAGTCAAGATACCTCTTTTACGATCAGACCACCCATTGAGTGGGCCACGAAGATGATGGGTTTCTGCCGATGTTATTCAGTTATTTACTACCAAGCCCCTGGACAAACACGGCCGAACTTACATCACCGAGTTCCAGAGCTTTAACCTCATCCACCGTGTAGTCCTGAGTGAATTTCATGCCAAATAGCAATTGCTTCGCAAAGTCTTGAATTACCATTCGGGTCTCTGCCGAACCAGGGTGGAAATGCGAATTGTAGCCAAAGGTTATGATCCTCGCGTCGCTGAGTCCCGGCTCCAATGGTACGAACCTCAGTGGCCAGAAGACTTCGGGGTCCTTGTTTTTGCACCAAGTCATTCGGCTATTTCCACCAAGACCATGGACAAATACGATGTCGATGTTTCTCTCGCCTGACGGTCGATGAATGACCCTCAAGCCGAGTGGATCCTGAGCCGAGGAACCTTGGGCTACCGAGCCCACGCGGGCCTGGCTTGACCGGCGATCAATCCAGTTCTGGAAAATGGATCTAGATATGGATGCTGATTTCGAGAAGAGGCCACTCCACCGGGGCGACGGCGCACCAGCGGCGTCTGAGGCCCCCGAGTCGCGAACGCCCCCGTCATTTTTGTCGTCACGGCGGTGGCGGAATCTGAGCCATCTCTTGAACTGGGCGAAGGATCGTACGTCAGGGCGGACAACATTGACGCGAAGTATGCACCAACTCCTGCGGCTATACGTACCATCTAGGCGAGGTCACACGTATGATTTCCTCGATCGGATTTTGTCTAAAAGAAAGCATTGAGAAAAGGTTAAAGTCTCCAACTGGGGGCTGGGTCGGATGGGATTGGTGCCCAAAGTGTTGGGCTGAAGGATGCACGAATCTCGCCAAATCAGATGCTCCCCTTGCCCCCCGAGTCCCCCCTTGCAGGATTGCGACAGGTTGGTGCTACGCGACATGCAAAGCCCATCACCAGCGGTAATATCCATGACTCCATTCGCCCGTTCTCCCGTCGATAAGCATTGAGAAGCATATGTTACTCTGCGATAGTGAAATCACGATGGGCGCAATTCCCCATCCAGAGTTAAAAATGAGGCGAGCGAGCCATGGCCACACCCAGCTCATAAACAAACATTAAATATACACAGGCCCGCTGCTTTCGCTGTCCGCTGGAACATCAACCTTCCTCACGACCTTGCAGAAGTACCGACAAGATCTGTAGTATCGACCATGGACAACCTCGCAATCGCACCCGACTCGAATGGTAGGCTAGATGTTCAGGATGCCTCAGAACATGTCTTAGACGTCAACGATCCAAGCTCAGGAGAGTCTGTCCATCTCGGAGGAGCAGAGATCGAAACGCAACCGATCAGCATTAAGAAGTTGCTGGTCCAGCTCAACGGAGTGTTTCCTATGGACCAAGCTGTTGTTGATGGTACATCCCATCTTCCAGCTCATACAGACCCTATCAGAATGGCTTACTTCCTTTGTTGTCCTCACAGCCTTACCTAAGGACGCTACGTTCCTTTCAGTGGAGCATTTTGGAATGAGTGCTTGGACAGTGACGGGGAGACTTAAGGCTCTCGATCCAGACGGCACGGAGAAGAGATACTTCATAAAGGTAGGGTTGATCTGTGGACTATTTTGCCCCCATACTCCAAAGCAGAGAGCCCTAGTCTTAGACGTCGGATTACTATTAGGTCGCATACGGCGAGCATGGTCGCATCATGCTCAACGGCGAATCAGTGTCGTCCAACATGATCTACGACCTTATGCCAGTCTTCATTCCGCAGCCCTTCGGATTCGGAAAGTACAAATCGGGGGATCAAGATGCGTATTTCTACTTGTCAGAATTTGTTGATATGGATGTGGACATCGCACCGGATGCTGCTGAATTCACCTCCAGGCTTGCCCTGATGCACAAATCAAGCCAATCGCCCAACGGCAAGTTTGGATTCCCTGTAAAGACGTGCGATGGTAAAATGGCCCACACGGTTGATTGGGAAGAGGACTGGGCAGCTTTCTTCCGCAAGTTATTTCTTGGAGTTTGCAAACTTGACCTCGAGACGAACGGGCCGTGGCCTGAACTGAAACGCGCCACGGAACAGGTGGCGATCAAGGTCATTCCTCGTCTGCTAGGCCACTTGCGGACTTCTGATGGAGAGAAGATCAAGCCCTGTATCATCCATGGCGATCTTTGGGAAGGGAATATGGGCGTGAACAAGGAGACCGGAGATACCTTGCTCTTCGATGCCGGCTCGTACTTTGCGCATAACGAGATGGAACTAGGGCATTGGCGGTGCGAGTTTAGCTCCGTTTTCCGAGATGAAGTGTACACAAAGCACTATCTGCGAAACTATCCTGCGGCCGAGCCAGTAGATGAGTTTGACGATCGTAACAGGCTTTACAGTCTAAAGGGAGCCATCAACTACGCCGCAGGCCACCCGAGGAGTATCCTGAGAAAGACGTATGAAATCACTACCGAAATCAAGCATGGAATCTTGGTGCTAATGCTGACCTTTTGTGTGTTACCTAGAGCATATAACAACATGTGCTATTTGTGCGAAAAGTATGCGCCGATTGATGGGATCGACAAATACGATCCTCATATCGACCCTTCGATTACTGGAGCTTGCATTATCCCTCACTTGGCTGAAGGACTCATCTGAAGATTGCAGATGACCGGGCGTATCATTCTTAGCATGGCTAGGTCACTATGGCGGAGAGGGCGGCAAAAGGGAAGGAAAAAAAAAAAAGGAAATTATCTTAATTAAACGGCTTTACATCTATTATTAACTGTTCCTAGTTGAGTTGAGAGATAGTATTAGATAGTGCAAGTCCAGGTTTCCTGGATCCTTTCGATTGATACAGTTTCCCCCTCCTCCGTGTTATCGCCACTTACCGCTTGTCGCCCGCCCGAGCTCAGATCAGTTACGATAATGGTGGAGTTCTAGACCAGCTGCATTAAGGAACAAACCACATTGCAAATAGGTACTCTATTTACTAGCTTTTAGATAATTGCATATGTGGAAAATAAAGGAATACCCACCCTAACTGAGAACCTTCCCCCCCCTCGAATTGGAACAGTAGCAGAGACATCACCTTCACAACACACCCAGAATGCCAATCCCATCTATGCAATAGGCCGTGGTGGTCGAGCAAGTCGGAGGGCCCGAGGTCCTCCAATACCGCAGTGACTACCCCTAACCCACCCCTGGAGAGGGCCAAGTTCTGGTGAAGAACACCCTGTCAGGCATCAATTTCATTGACACGTACTTTCGTACTGGTTTGTACCCTTCACCCAAGCCAGAAGTTCTTGGCCGCGAAGGGACGGGTGTAATCGTGGCAGTCGGCCCCAACTCCGAGCAGCACGATTTCAAGGTGGGCGATAGAGTCGTCTGGCTGGGGAACTCGGGCTACGCAGAGTACACTGCAGCACCCGTGGCTCAGATGATGAAGCTTCCCGATGGTCTTTCCGACGTGGATGCCGTCGGCAGCTACTTGAGCGGCTTGACGGCGCTCGCGCTCACCGAGGAGGCCTACCGGGTTAAACCTGGGGATTGGGTGCTTCTTCATGCGGCTGCTGGCAGTACTGGGACCCTGATGACGCAAATTCTCAAGGCTCTCGGGGCCGAAGTCATCGGAACAGCTGGAGGCCCTGAGAAGGTCGCATTCGTTAGGAGCCTCGGGGCAGACCATGCCATCGATTATCGCAGCGAGGCCGGCAAAAACTGGGTGGAGGAGGTGAAGCGCATAACCAACCAGGCAGGAGTTGATGTGGTTTATGACTCCGTGGGGAAGGAGACTTGGGAAGGGGATCGAGAAGTTGTGAAGAGGAAGGGCACGATTGTGTGGTTCGGGAATGCGAGTGGACCAGTGCCTCCCCTCCCGTTGAAGTAAGTCACTCACTTATTTACTCTCTCTTTCTCTCCTCCTGATGAATTTCTAGTCTACTCTCAGCGAAGTGCCGCAAGGTTGCTCGGCCGACTCTATTCGGATACATTGCCACACGCGAGGAGTTTCAGCATTACGCTGATGAACTCTTCCGTCTGTTGCTATCCGGAAAACTAAAAGTCAAGGTCCATGCGATATATAAACTTGACGACGTACAGCGAGCCCACACGGTGAGTCAAATCAATCTCATCAAACCAACCAAACGCTTACACGGCATTTGCTTTGAAAAACGAACAGGATCTAGAAAGCCGGAAGACGATGGGAAAGACGCTGCTCAGCCACTGAAATCTCGTGAGAAGAAAGACGGGATGAGAATTCGCCGGGAATGACCTGGCAGCAACATCGACACGGGTCTTATAGGGTTGGGGTTGGGCGCTCTTTCTTGAAGATGTTGGAGCATGGGGATCAACTAACAAGCTGGTAGACGAGATGGAAGCATCCCTGAGATATTCCGGTCTCGATCGCACGTCGATCCGTTTGTTGGTGAGAAAAGAGGATAGGGGAATGATAC
This sequence comes from Scedosporium aurantiacum, assembly GCA_000812075.1. NCBI lineage: Eukaryota > Fungi > Ascomycota > Sordariomycetes > Microascales > Microascaceae > Scedosporium > Scedosporium aurantiacum. The sequence continues at coordinate 19,591 of JUDQ01000013.1, forward strand.
CGCGAGGGGCCGAAGGTTGGTATTTGAATACGATATGCAAACTCTGCCTTGACAATTACCCGTTCTTTTCGAACTCTCCCATCTACTAAATAAAAGAAAGCCACATTTAAAGAGTGGAAGTTCTGTTTCAATGTGGAAAGCACTCAAGACTCTATCATAATCAGAACCCCTCATGCACTGGCTGAATGGCCATGTCCTTAGGGACCAATTGATGCGTTGAAGACATGGCACGGAGTCTCCTGCAGCTGGCGAATGAGAACGAGCTGGAGCCTAGAAAAGCGGTGGAAAAATCCGCCTATTGAAGGCGGGAGTACGAGGCACACTGAGCGCACTTCATGATTTCCTACCTCGGAAGAGTCAGTACTCTAATCATTCATCGAAAACACCGGACAGACGATTCTGAGTTACTGAACTTACCGCCCCAAATTACAATGATTCCCCTCGGCAATCTTCCAGCCGAAATCTTCGGTCAGATAGTAGAGGACCTGGCCATCACAATAGGCATATACAAAGTCTTACGGATGAGATTGGTAAACAGTAAGGAAGAGAGTCCAAAAAGCCAACCACTCCCAGTTTAGCCTTTGAAGCCTAACAGTCATGCAGAGCTATTCAATGAGACCATCGTCTCCGTCATCAGCAACGATCAAGTCGTTGACATCTTCGACCCCGCAACGCCGAAACTAGTCCGTCGAATGTCGTCTTCCTTGCTCGGGCAAATCCTACTAAAAAGATCTCATGGCCCCAAGGCAGCACGCGACCGAGATGGCGCACTTTATGCCATCGCCCTAGCGAACCGCGCCCTCGACTCTTTAATAACCCGGGAAACCGAAGAAGAGCGAAAGAATCGACATCGCCGTGTGGCCGAGCAGGTCGCGAACACATACTTGTATCGAAATGTGCAAATGCCGGATTGGGTTCTAGACGATCAAATAGTCCTCTCGGGCGTGGTGATGCACGGATGCCTATCCCTTGTGCGCAATCTTGTGGAAACGAGACTTCTATCTCACACCCTCGACGACTGGACTAAGTATTTTGGGAGGCCACTGCATCTTGCAGCCGTATGCGGTCACATGGACGTGGTCTGCTATCTTTTGTCGTGCGGGGCGAATCCGCGACTGCTCAATGAAACTAGAGAGAAGATCGAGAATGACAAGGAAGAGGGTCGAGTTGCAGACTGGAGTAATGGGCAACGCGATTTGATAAGATTCGCCCCCGGTACCGCATTGCGGGCGGCCGTGTCCAGTGGTAACGAGGAGCTTGTGAGCCTCCTCCTTCAGCGCGAAAACCGGGTGCACGCGAACCACAGCGAGTTCTGCCGTACCATGACAGCAGCGGTTCAAACAGGCCGCCTCGACATCTTCAAGATGCTTGACTCAGTGCTGGTCAAGGAAACGGCCAGACCCTGGACGCAACTCTGGAGAGCCAAGGACGCGATGTTGTGCGAAGCAACGATCTATGGACGTGTGGAGATGGTGCGAATGCTTCTGGATGGCGGAGCTAATGTGAATTCGGGTGTAGCCTACTCTAAGGGCATTGGGCAAGGTCCAGCACTACAAATTGCAACGGCAAGGGGGTACACGGACATTGTCCGGCTCCTCCTGGAACGGGGCTCGAATTGGAGGCTAGAGGGTTTCACTTCCTATGGACGGGGCGAGCCAGTTACCACAGCAGCCCGAAATGGAAACCTGGAAATCGTACGAATATTCCTCGCTCAAGGTGCCAAACCCGCCCGAGTACTACGGCATGCTATCCAAAACGGACACGTCCACCTCGTGTCGTGGTTGATAGAGACGTACCCGGACTTATTATCAAAGAGCTATTTTCTTGCCGGCAATGCCACGATCGGGTCGGAGGCTCTGGAACGGGCGATTTACTGCCAAAACCCGCCACTCATCTCGCTCCTCGTCGGCGCTGGAGTACCTCTCAACCGGCCCACCGAAGGAGATGAGCCCCCCTCTGTTCCAGGGATGAAATTTAGCGCGAAGTGGATCATTGATTATCTTGTCAAGATCGGGGCGGAAGATCCGCGTGGTCGCGAGATAACTGAGGAACAGGCGGGGAATCATGCCGACTCCGATGAATTGAGTGACATTTGTCGAGGGGGGGTTAAAGTATCGAAGCGGACGTGGCAGTGGGTTGGGAGATATTGAGGATTCTGGTTTGGTTTATACAAGGTTCTTGGATAAAGACCTAGCACAGAATCGCAGCTCAACCGTCCTCTTTAAACGAAGCGGCCTCTGGGCCATGGATTCACCGAGATGGGACGATTGAATTTGAAATGGAACATAGGACAAATCAAAGAGCATAGGCATAGATTTTACTGTCGGGTTGAAGGTCCTTTCGAGACCTGTTAGTTGTGTTCTAATTATCATATCCATCGCTATCATTCCACAGAAAACTGTATTGCATTACTCGTCATATGCGTAGAGGGGCGATGTTGAGGCACCGAGATTGACTGACTGTAGGACGGAAAATCCGGGGTGAGTAGGCCCCATTTCGTCTGTGAGTGTCATAGATGATCTTCGTCTTTGTCCAGTCTTATCTGATAACGACCACAAACTTCCTCTGCTTGGAAACTCACAAACATCATTGACCAACTCAGTGTCTGTTTGCGGTTAGACCAAGATGACAGTCGCCAACCATAAAGCGTGGGCTGGACCCTCCTGGATTGCAACTCAGTTCCACCACGGGGCTAAGACGGATTTCCCGCCTAATCGCCGTCGACAAAGGAGAGCCTATCGGATTTCATTGTATGTTCCGTCCCCATCTCACAGATAAGGGACCGAACTTCGGAAGAGGCTTGGTGCAGTGGGAAAGTATGGCGGAAACGCTGTGATTAGCAAGCTTCGGGAAGCATGCGAGGGCGGGCGGCGGGACTCCATGAGGATGTACCGACCATACGAGCGAGTCTCTCCGGCCTCTGTGCTTCCATTTCTTTTTCTTTTTGTTTTTATTCTTCTCATTCTCGCCGCATTTAATGACCTCCTAGTCTAAACGAACCGGAAGTAACGTAGCAGGAACTGGACGGTAACTATTTTTGGCCCTCTGGTCTTGTTCTTTTATTTATTTATTTTTCGTTCATAGAATAGCTCTTATCTTGCGCTTCTCTCCCTGGCCTTCAACCATGGAGTCTATAATGTATGTTTCCCCATTTAATGTCCGTGATGAGCCCGAATAGTATGAACATGCATTTCTAACAAGCCTACTCGAAACATCGGACTGCAGTCATATCCCCAGTCACCGCAGAGATGAGCTGCGAACAAAGTTCACGGTGGCGCTATCGGAAATGTACAAATCGGAGGTACCTCTTTACGGAGATCTCATCAAGATTGTACGCAGGGTAGACGATTTGGTCCTAAGACAGCAAGGTCTCAAGAGGCAGGACCTACCGCTACGACACGATCTCGAGCGCCACGGCGCCATAAGAATTGGTTCGGATGAAGAGATGCGGGTCGTAAGACGGCTCTTTTCCGTGCTGGGCATGCATCCTGTCGGATACTACGACTTGACGATCGTTGATTTTCCGCTGCACGCAACGGCATTTCGACCAATTTCCGAAGACTCTTTGGCGAGCAACCCGTTCAGAGTATTTACTTCTGTTCTTCGCAAAGATCTACTCTCCGAGGGCACGCTGAATACTGTGGAGCGAATTCTTAAGAAGCGCTCCTTGTTCACGCCCCGTCTCCTCGAGATCCTGGATGATGCGGAAGCAAGCGGCAGCGTTAATCCAGAAGATGAAGATGACTTCGTGGCCGAGAGCCTAAAGATTTTCAAATGGCATGGTCGGTCTACCGTATCGTTGGAGGACTATCTCAGGCTCAAGAAAGAGCACCCTATGATTGCCGATATCGTCTGCTTCCCAAGTGCGCACATCAACCATCTCACCCCGCGCACCCTCGACATCGATCTGGTGCAGGAAGAAATGATCAAGCGGGACCTGCCGGCAAAGGATAGAATTGAAGGGCCTCCCCGCCGCAAATGCCCAATTCTTCTCCGGCAAACAAGCTTCAAAGCTCTCGAGGAACCGGTAAGCTTCCCCAGTATCGATGGAAGTCTTACCCCGGGCTCCCATACCGCGCGGTTTGGCGAGATCGAACAGCGTGGCGCGGCAGTCACTCGGAAAGGGCGCGAGCTCTATGATGAGCTTCTCAGGCATGCCACGCACCAAGCAGCGATGAATCGATCTGATTTCGACGAGACATGGGCCAAGGCATTCGTCGCCTTTCCCGACGATTGGGATGAACTTCGCGCTCGCGGCTTGGTATATTTCCGCTATCGTGTGTCAAGTGACAGGCAGAATGGACACAATGGATTCCACAACTCAAGGGAGTTGCATCGCATTCGAACAGAGGAGCTCCTGTCCAACGGAATCCTTGAGTGTGAGCCCATTACGTACGAGGATTTCTTGCCCTTGTCAGCAGCTGGTATTTTCAAGTCCAATCTCGGCGAGGATACTTCCCAATCGCCGTCAATACGGGAGACTCTGGGCAGCATGTCGGACCTGGAGGACATTTTCGGGTGTGAGATCGTGAGCCAATTTGATGTGTATGATCGGTTGCAGCAGGAAAGTTTGGACAGATGCGCCAAGGAACTCGGGTTGGCGGAGATTTTTATTGACTGAGTGATGTTTGAATCCGGTGGGAATAGTCAAGGCACTTAGTAGCTTGTTTGGTTCGTCAGAGTACACTAAATTGTAATAACCAAGGAACAAGAGATCTTATCTCCTGAGTGGACGCTTGTGTAGTGTTGGCTTTGACCAGAAAGCTCAAGATTTCAAGCTTCATTAACATTAACACCTTGATCTCGTTTCACATAATCAACGATTCCCAGGACGTGGTGCTAGGTTTGGTAGGCTGTTTTCCGTCAGCACGCGCTCTTGATCTGGTGATCTGCTCTGCTGTGCCGGCGTGCTGCCCCAAGTCTAAATTTATCTAAATTTACCTCTCTTATAATTGACCGCTTCATCATCGACCTCATCCTACGGACTTTGTACGCAGCGGGTTCCCAGGTACAGATTCATATGGATGATTGGAGCAAACGACACGGAGACCTGTCTAGTGAGATCGCTCGATACGTGCGTGGTAAGGATTGCTCTCGGGATGTCCGAGAGGACGGAAGCTGGAGATAGGCTCTAACCATCACATGAATCAACCCCATGCAGCCATCGAGGACTGTTTTCAGTATTATACAAGTCAGAGGTGGCATTTCTGCGCGTAAGACTATCTTTAGAATATTTTTTCACGTTATAAATCCCGCAATCGTTAACCTCGTCCCCGTACTTTAGTCGTGGTGTCAACAAGTTGTAATTCGAAATACTTCGGAACGATGAAGCAGACTACCAATCGGCCGCGGCTGCAGCTTCTCGGATCCCTTCAATATAGATTACCTCTAACCATCTAGTAGTAACAGTACTATTTCAGGACCCCTCCCCTACCATTTTCTACTGGTCCGAAGCTTCCAGGCCAACCTGTCCCCTGCATTCCGATGCTCACAGCGAACCTGTCTCGGAAAGGATTAGCGCTGCGGGGACAAGATTGTAGGGTACATCAGACTCCCTAGAACAACTACCCCAGACCCCAACTTTAATATACACATATAAAAAACACTCCCACTATACACAAACATCATATTCCAATTACCATAAGCCTACCAATACTCTCTCCTTATCACTACTATCCTCAGGATAGTAGGAACCCTTCCTATAGATATCCTAACCTCGTCCCTCCTAAAACCCTCTCCCAACCTCTCTCCTTTCTCTGAAAGTTTCCCTTTCTGCTTGCTCAGTCTAAACCTGTCTTAGACTATCTTACACTTCAGCTCAGCAAGTCTCCAGCTCTATAGGCACTCTCTGGTTAGCCTGTCCTCTACCTTATGCTGCTCTGATTAGGATGCCGACTGCGTTTTATGCCGATTCCAGTATTCCGTAATGATCTCGGTGCTGCATTGGCCTACTGTAGCCCTGTGGCTAATCCGTGCCGTGACAGTGAGGCACCTTATCGACAAACAGCCCTTCTTGAGATTGAAAGAGAAAGAAAGAAAAGAAAAATAAATAACAAAAAATAAAGTTCCCTGGAGTTCGAAGCTGATAACCGTACGTATGATGTCCTAAATGCAAATATTTATCACATAAGTGACTACCTAATTGTAAGACTGTGCTTCGACGTAGAGGTTAAACAAGCTTGAGAAACAACAAAATCTGATATCCCTTCCGCAAACACCCCAGACCCAATCGCCTCGGTACCAACTTTAGCTCGACCGAGCGCAGTCCAAGTTTCATTCAGCAACAGATTCGAACCGCAAATAATACTATGCTCCATCATTCTTCAAGTAAGTCAAACCACTCGGGAACCTCCTTAATGAGACCCCACATGTACTTCTCCAGCCTAACCGCACATTTAGTATATACCGTTGTTGCGTCGTTATATTGCTTGCAATTTTTAAAGATCAATTTGAGATCGTCGACGAGTTCCCTCGGAGTAGTATAAAAGTCATGCTCCAATTTTTCTTCCATCGTCGACAAATCCATTGGTGAAGTAATGACATTGTAATAATCAGGGACTTCGTCTTTGTTGACTGGATTGAGGAAAGGCCATGCCTGTTTGTGGTTTTGGATTTGATATAGAAAACGTCGAAGTTCATTGAAATGGGGTCCGTGACGTGGTTCTCGGGCTAATTTGTCCATATCAGGAGACCAGCCAGTTGCCCGAATAGCAGGGATAGAGAGTGGGTCGATTGGAGTGACAATACGAATACCGTTCGCCCATTGCTGAGGTGGCTGATGGACGATGTGGCTTTTGCTGAGGGAGCGAATTTTTGCTCGCACAGTTTCCTTCTGCTTGAGAAGCATACGGCCAACTTCGAGATAGCGAATTCGGGGAACCATGGAGCATTGCATGAGTGTTCCTCCTTCGTAGTCCTTGATATACCCCATCCAAAGAGACTTGTTGAGAGTGATCTCTTTTGTAAAGCCTTGCTTTTGGAAATACCCAGTCGCGTAATTATCTGCGTAAGTTAGAAAATGCATCACTGGGGAAGTAGCCTTGACATAGTCCTTTAGATGGGCCATGAGATGTGCTCCATATCCTTTCACCTGCTGATCTGATGAGACCGCACAAAAAACAATTTCAGCAAACTTATGGACTCGGAATTCTCGGAATGTTATTCCGCCAATGACTTCCAGAGGCATTCTGACGATGGCGATAGATAAATGAGTGCGATCGTAGACAAGCCGTGCGATGTAATCTTTGGGCATTTTCGGCAGCTGCTTTTGAAAAAGGCATTTGAGACCCGTGAGAATGATCACACTCTCTCTGGTGCCGTCGTTATTGACAACTCGGAATTGGATCTCGCCATTTCGTTCTTCCAAAACTGCGGGCTTTGGAACAGTTAGATCACTTCAGACATTTAAAATGTTTAGCATGCACACCTTCTCTGGAAAAGGGACCCTCAAGGCTACACCTGGAGGCTTAACATCCTGTTCTGTCGACCCATCATGAAAGCTTTTGATTCTTTTGGACGTAGTGTTTAGTTCTTCAGAAGCCGCGCGCTTCTGCTGGACATTTTGCCCGCTGTCGGCTGGAAATGATTGTGATTCTGTCGTGTCCATCTGGGTCGGATGCCGGCGAAACCGGACTTGAGGCAGGCAACGTCGTAGTTAGCGCGAGGAAGCTCTAGCTCTTGAGTAGCGCATGCTTTAACCTTAAGTGGAGGAAATGTTGAGTGGAGTCGTGGTTGTTTGGTCTTGGGGTGAGGAGAATTAATTTTCCATGCCTGATCCTCAATTCCTTACATAGAAATCACGTGATGGATTCCCGTTCCATTTGAGCTTGTTTGGATCATGTGCTCCTAAAACACATTGCTTATTCCTAGTGAAAAGGGGAGCATAGACTGTTGGCGGCCCGGCTTCCCTGTGGGCAGCTGGCTTGAGCTGGCGAACCTCAAACCAAGTCGAGAGCTGTTTTCGTAGTTTCCAGTTTCCAGGACAATTTCCTTTCCTGATCAACACACGTTTGTTCCACATAGACAAGTAGCTGTTATTAGACTCATGTTAGACTCATGATGGATTTACTCCATCGAGAAGAAAATGAGCTCGTTGGTGGTATTCAGAAAACACAAATGCATTGTTGCAATTTTCCACATTCAATCTGGAACTTTCCTCCACACCCACCCCTGGCAGCAAGGTTAAACATGAATGTTGCTCACTTTTCTCACGAGGCGCAACCACAACCTTCGGTTGATTTTCTCTCGACCATGTATCTATATATCTTCGAAGACAACCGGGGATACTATACTAGAGCAGAGATTCTAACTGTATTTCCTATCCCTAGCAATATTGTCAAATCTATAGAATCCAACACTTTTCTATTAACTAGACTTTTCCAGCCCGCTTGGCCTTGACAGCATTGACAAATTTCGACACGACGATAAAACACCAACTAATACGTACCGAGAAAAGGTCAGTCCAAAGGAAGGGCAACAGAGCCGTAAAATAAGAATAAAAGAAATATGTAGAAATGAGCCATTCAGAACTTGAGCCAGGATGGCGCAGCCATTCTCTCTGGACCCAGTCTGGTTGCAGAAGAGCCCCAACCTCGAAATTTAATCCATTTTCATCACAGCAGATGTGACTCAGAGCGAGATGGGAATCTGGAGATATAATCCCTTGACATATGATCCTATCTTCCTCTTACAAAGGGTTGATTATTAACTACGCTATAGCTCCTCCAATTGTCGCTCTTGTCGACATGGGAGGATCTACAAAAGCTGATAAATCACGACATAGATACCCGAAGTACACCGGCACCAAACTCATATATTCTATAGTACTTGCCGCTAAGCGAGTGAGAGCGGACGACGACGAGTCTTCGTCTACGCGTGGCAAGAAGCTCTCCCGAAAAGGAGCCGCTCTCGCCTGCGAAGAATGCCGTAGTCTGAAGCGGCGATGCGACGGAGGATTCCCGGCGTGTGGAGGTTGTGCCAAGTCCATGTCGACCTGCATTTATTCTTCGGATGCGGAGACGAGAGCTTGGAACGCCAGGTAAGCTCTGTTTAACTACTTTCGAATAAATCAAGATCGTCTGTCAGGACTCAGGACACACGGGAGGTGCCGATACTGGTGGCGGAAACTCTGCCGCGACTGCAGCATGATACGGCTGCTTTCGGAATCAATTGCAGGAGCTCGAGGCCGCCGAGCAATCAAATCGAGCCAGCACTGAAGCACCAGCCGCCGCGAGCCGCGATTTTTCGACGCCTTCCCCCGATCTGGAAGAACGACGGAGTCAGATCCCGGCCTTTGTCTCTGTAATGAATGAAGGAGTGGGTGATAACGGCACAGAAAGCACCCAAGTAGCTGCCCCACCCACCGAGATCATAGACGAGAGCCTACGGATCGCGACTCCTGTTGTTGGCCCCCATATATCATCTTCCGCCTATCCGTCGCCTCGCGACTCGCAGACAGAGGCAGAGACAGAGACAGTCGGTGGTGCCTCGGTGTCTCGTGATTACTTCGAACCACGAGGCTGCGAAAGACTCATGAAGCCGCTCCACCCGGAAATCGACGTCGACTGCCTACGATCACCGTCATCACATCGGAGTACCCAGGACAGGGCCAATGACCCCTGTATGTGCAACCGCTTGCTAGACGCAGAGAGGTGGTGTTTGGCCCCTCGAAGGGCCGCGGATAGTCTTGTCTCTGTCTATTTTACTCGCGTTCACCGCATGTATCCGATCCTACACCGACCTACATTCCAGACGCGGGAGGCTCTTTCCCCTCACTCTCCACGCCATCTTCGCGCTCGCAACTCTTTTCGGATCAGGAGACCTCGAACACAACGCCGCCAAAGTAGACGACTTCTTCCGCGATGTGCAAGGCTTGGACCTACGACCATGCTCAACGACAATGTTGACATTGAGCTGATCCAGTTGGGCCTTCTGATGGGTTACTACCTGCAAGCTACCGAGAAGTTTTCCCAGTGCTGGAATATTTCTAGTCTCACCATACGCTTAGCCCGGAATATCGGATTAAACCTTAGCATCTGCGAGGCACGCAGGAGAGGGCTCGTTTCACTCCCAACTCAACTCGAGTGTGAGATGCGAGCCCGTGTGTGGTATGGTTGTGTCCTACTAGAAAGGTACGTCTTCTATCTCGGTCTTTGAACTCCTTGTCGGCTTAAGGAAGCGGGGGGCGTTTTATCTCGTTCAGGGTCAATTTTTGGCTTACACTCGGCTAGGGAAGTCTCCATGTGCTTCGGGCGACGTTTAACAAACATCGCGACTGAGAAACACTCCATCGATCTGCCTCGCGCAATCGACGATGAACTCTTAAGCGACACAAAGGGAAAATGGAATTCCCAACCAAAGGATGTTCCAAGCTTACTGGAAGCCTACATCCAAACCATCAAGCTCTACGACATCCTAGGCCAAGTTCTCGACGACGACGAACCGTATGAATCCGCCTTTCACAGGAATGTGGACAAGTCGTCGAATGAAGCAATCTTGGATTTCAACGCCCTTCTCGACCTAGATACGGCAGCTATGAAGTGGAGGGACTCTCTGCCATCGTATCTCCGATTCGACCCGGCCTCGACTGACGACTTTGATGAGTCGCGAGACGAGTCTGTCACCTGCTCGGACGGGCAAGCTGCTCACGGATCAGACTTTTACAGGCAAGCTAAGAGACTATATCTCAGGTATTATGCCCGCTTGGCCATACTTTCTCGATGTTGCTAATGACTGGTCAAGGTACTTACACACACGCTTGCTCATCCAGCGACCTGCTCTTGATCTTCTCTTTCAAAGGCAAAACCGCAAGCAGGTAGCGTCTGGAACAGAGTCCTCGGAATCCCCACTGCTTCACGACTTGATGCTTCGGAACATAGCTCCTCAGTGCCTCCTCATGGCCCACCAAATGGTCAAGTTTCTCGACACAGATATCCGTTCCCGCGATTTGCTCGCTTGGTGGTACAATGTAAGCTGTAAGTAATCACATGGCCAGTCTCTAATGACCTATCCCAAGTAATGCTTCAGTAACTAAACTGGACCCTTGATTGCCAGATTTGCATAGCGCCGCAAGCACTCTGTTTGTTGGTCAGCTCTCCGGTTGTTTCGACGGCACCATGTCGCCGGCTACATTATCGGCAAGCTTTGACCTGTCTGTGCAGTGCCTTTCCCAGTACACCCGCCTCAGCAGCATTGCTAGGAAATCCGTGCAGCTCGTACAAGAGAGCGCGAAACGACTGTTCCCAAACCAGAGTTGCCAGAAGCTATCGCAGGCGAATACAGCAACTGCTTCTAGCGTATCTAGATCCAATGTCCCCCCGCATGATACCGCCCGCCAAAATCAGCGTCCAGGTACCACCAAGGATTTACAGGACCCAGGCTACTTTGCTCAATACGATTTCCCGATGTCATCGAAGCAACAACAGACAGATGGAATCAGCCATGAGCGCAAAGATAAACAGGGCTCTTGTCCGTTACAGCGATCAAGGTCACAGCAATGGGTACCCGACTAGGACCTGGGCGGGATGGGTCTGGATGTTGAGCTCGCCGGGGGCGGCAGCTTTACCGACGATTTGTGGGATATGGATTTGTCTCAGTCCTCGGCATGGCTTCCCGGACCTTTTGTTCCTCATTGGGACACCTTTATGATGAATACCGCAGGCTCGATGCCGATGGATTGAAGGATTTCATCGAATAATTGATCAGGAGAGCAGGCTGTAATGTCTGAACCTGCACGTAATACCTCGGTTCTAATCACAAGAACAACTGGGAGACCTCAAGTTGTAATATCACGAACGTGTATGACAATTAATGAAGATGAAGTGGAGCCATTCTCTCACTTGCACAAACACACAAGCGCATGTTATCTGAGTATGGCTCTCTTACTCTCTTTTATTTCTATATTATTCACAACAAAGAAATCCTTCGTTCTCTACCAGGACCACCTTACAGTGCCCCCATCATTCCTGCAACCATTGGCGGAACCATAACATAGCCGCGTTTTTAGCCCTCTCCATACCCTTTTTCTCGCCAGGCTTATTCGGATCGCCCCGAATAGAAAACCCGTGCTCAAGCCCGGGGAAGTATTGATAATCATAAGGCACTCCCAAGGTCGGTATAACGCGGTTGCCAAACGCCTTGAGTTCTTCGGTAAACTGCGGGTCGATCTCGGGGGCCAGAAGCTGGACCGGGACACCGACGTTTTCGATTTCGTGATTCTCTAGAAGAGTCGGGTGGGCTGCCCGAAATGCAGTCGACGAGTTCGTTCCCCTTGGCCGCAAGCTGAAATACGCCCCAGCCCCCGTAGCAGAATCCCATGGCACCGATGCGACGGTGGCGAGACTTGAGTTCCTTGGCGCATTCGAAGATCTCGGGTCGTCTTACGTCTTTTGCGTTCCGCTTGAGGAACGAAGGTAGATCAAGCTCTCCCCATCGGCTCTGGTTGCGGATGATCTCCGCCGGGATGCTTTCTCCTCCGAAGCTACAAGTCGCGCATGTCAGTCAGTATTGATTTCGTCGCTGCTCCGAAGCAAGTCAAGGTTCTTCCATCACTCACAAATCGGGCGCGTAGACCGTGGCGTTGACCTTGGCGGCGTAATGATCCGCCAAGATTCGGATATTCGAAAAAGTCCAGCCGAAAAGGTCGTGGATGATCATGATGGCCACATCGTTGTTTGAACCCGTGACGTAGCAATCACGGCCGGCAAGCTTCTCCTCCCGGCCTTTGGGCTTGGCGTCCCATTGGAAACCTCTAATGCAGCAGTCACCCATTGTAGATGAGATTTTGGTAGTACGGGCTAAGATGCCAGAGGGCGTAAATTGGAGTGCAATGCTAAGCAAGCAAAGATTCAGTTAGGGTCTCCCCCGATACTATCAGTGTACTCGCACCTCCGGAATCGAGATGTATATTTGAATGAATGTCACGAACTGTCATGGGACAGGAGGAAGGCGCAGGAACGAGCCCTCGATCCTTCCGGCGCCATGCGGATCCGGCAACTGGCGGCCGATTAACCTCGGATTCCGGAACGTTCCGACCTGAACCCGCCCAAAGTCCGCATCCACCACGTACATCCCGCACATTCGCACAGACAGCCCGAGAGGGAATACTCTCGGTCGGCATAGCTGTGCGCATGTTCCGAAGTTCACGTACCAGACGACTCTTCTATCTTGTCGGAATCGTACATTATCTTGACAGTCACTTACCATCTATTGTGGTCAACACAGTCTAAATTTTCGGTCGGAGACTGCTTGGGGGAATTCCTGGGACTTTTCCTCTGGATCAAGGCCAGCTCCCCCAGGTTTCCGACATGCCGATTGCTCACCAGTGTACACCCCGTCCTCATCCTCACACTCTTCCCCGTTAAACGATTCCAAAGTGACAAGTACAAGTTCCACTCCTGAGCCCACACGATCACATCCCCCTCCCTCAATGTATTCGGCACTAGAGAAAAATTGCCGCACTCTATAACAGCGAATTTTCGCTCTTGTGTGTAGCCGACAAACGGTCTGTAAATGTGGGCTGTCTTACCTTCGGAGAAGTCGAGGGAGGGAGCATCTCGCAGCCCAATCCGCCCACCAGGTTGTGCAGAGGGCCAGACTCGCAGAGGCAATCGTCAGTGCTCCCAAGGACCACCCTCGGTATTTCATCCCAATTACCCCCCGCAGGCATATCAAGCGGGCCCAGTAATCGTAGACCTCGTGACACTGAAGCCAAAACCACGCGTGGGCCAGGCTTGGTCTCAAGCATCTCCAGACTCAGCCCCCGCCAGCTCCTACCAGCAAGGCAGATTGAGAAACGGAAATTACTGCTGCTGCGCCACCCTCCTTGGTTGTATTTCAGGCAGCAATGATGATACCCAAGAGGGCCAGAGCCTCACTCCGCTTTTCCTCCTGACATAGTAACTCGCCTTGCAGCTTTGGAACTCTTTTGTTACTCTAATCGCGACTCCTTTCTAGATTTTATTATGCCAAATTTAATTCCTCCGTTCGAACCATCAAGGAGGTGTTACAATGGCCGAAGCGGTCGCGCTTGGGGCAAGTATAATTGCCATCATACAGATCTCCGATAGGATCATGGCTATCACCAAAGGCTACATCGAATCTGTCCAGGGCGCCCCGCGAGATCTGCATACTATTCACATCGAGGTTTCAACACTGAAGGTGGTCCTCGAGAATCTAAACCTCTTTCAGAAGTCCGGTCACATTCTATCCGACAGTCTCCTTAGACTAGTAGAACCTGACGGAGTTATCGAAGCATGTACACGAACCATCTCAGAGCTTGAGCAGCTTCTCGGCCCGCCGCTGCAACATGCTGAAGGCAGCAGACGGCGACGGGTCCAAGAGACACTGAGCACCCTTGCCTGGCCGCTGAAGGAATCCAAAGCGAAGAAATTTCTTGGCGATATCCTCCAGTATAAAACGACCATCACAATGGCTCTAGCAGCCGAATCCGCGTAGGTTTTATCCACTGTTTTGCTCTTAACATCTTTGCATGTTGCTTGCTCAAGGGAGAGTTAACACCGAGATTTCAGGAATGATATCAAAACTATACGTGAAGATGGGATGAGCTTGAAGAGAAAGAAAATTCTGGATTTCATTACGCCCATTACATATGCATCTGAGCAAAGCGACCTGATCAATCGGCGACAACCTGGTACTGGAAAGTGGCTCTTGAGCTCTGACGTGTTCAAGGCATGGATGGACGCACCCGGGCAAACCCTCTTCTGCACTGGCATCCCCGGTGCGGGAAAGACTATGAGCACTGCCATTACGGTCGACGAGCTTACTCGCCGCTTCGAGGACGACAAAACGGTGGGTGTCGCGTACATCTACTACAGCTTCCGAAGTAGAAATGAGCAGGGAGTCGACAGCCTACTCGCCAGCCTTCTTCGGCAACTAGTGTGCGGTTTTGCCTACCCTCCTCAAGTCATAGACGACCTCTATGAGAAGTACATAGAGAGGACTATGAAACTGCCGCCGCACGAAATCCCAAGAGCGCTCCAGTCCATAGTTTCATACTATTCCCGGGTATTTATCTTGATTGATGCGCTCGACGAAAGCCGAAGATCCACCAACTGCGGAGAATTGCTGCTAGATGCAGTTTTCGAGTTTCAGGAACAATACAAAATAAATATTTTCGCGACCTCTCGAATTATTCCTGAAATCACGGACAGGTTCCGGGGAAGCTTATCGTTGGAAATTAGAGCCGATCCTGGCGACATCGAGAAATATATCGATGGCCACATATACCGTCTGCCATCCTTTGTTCGGAACAATCCAAATCTGCAGCAAGAAATCAAACAAGGAGTCGTCAATGCTGTCGATGGAATGTTCTTGCTAGCGCAACTGTACCTTGATTCCCTAATAGGGAAGAGATCCCCCAAAGCTATTAGGACTGCGTTGGCAAAACTGCCGGTCGGGGGGCCAGAGGCATACGATTACGCATACCAGGATGCAATGGAGCGCATAGGGGGTCAGAGCAAAGACCAGGAAGATCTTGCGAAAGACGCCCTGTCGTGGATCATCTGCGCCAAGGAGCGGCTATCTACAAGAATGCTCCAGCACGCCCTTGCAGTTGAAGTTGGTTCTCAAGACTTTGACGAAGATAATATTCCCCTCATCGAAGATATTCTTCTGGCCTGTACTGGCCTTGTAACAGTTGATGACCACATCGGCATGGTAAGGCTAGTCCATTATACAGCACAGGAGTATTTTGAGCGAACGAAAGACCGCTGGTTTCCCAAAGCAGAAGCAAACATCACCCAGATATGCCTCACTTACTTGTCGTTTGGGCCATTCGTTGATGATTCGCCGAAGGAGAATGAGTTTGATCTGGAGCACCAGTATTCCTTATACGGTTATGCAGCCCGGAATTGGGGATTCCATGCGAGACATGCACGGGGGATTGATGAAGATGTGGTTCGCTTTTTAACTTCTCATGAGCATCTTCATACCTCGGTTCGTTACATGGCACACGTCTATCCACGCGTATCGCCCATCTATCCACACGCAGGCCAGGCTATAGGGTCACACGTAGCGGCATATTTTGGGCTTGCCTCTGCAGCACAAGCCCTTCTCGCAAAAGGCGCCAACATAGATTCTCAGGACATGGTCGGCCGCACACCATTGTTATGTGCTGCTCAGCGAGGACACACAGAGGTTGCGCAGGTTCTGTTGGACCACGGAGCGAATACAGAGCTACCGGACAAATCTGGCAGGAATCCGTTGTTCCATGCCATCTTCAGGGGCCATGACGAGGTAGTCAGTGTGATTCTAAATAGTCGAAAGTCAGATTTGAATTTCAAAGATGTGGAAGGGTGCACGGCACTTCACAGGGCTGTGGAATGCGGGAATGAAGGAATCACATCGCTTTTGTTGGGCGCTGGAATGGCTGGTACCCGCTCAGAGAGTAGAACCAGAACAGAACTGCCCATTCGCTTTGTCCAATTAGCGGCCGCTGGAAAAGAATTCGACCCGGATTTGCAAGATTTAAGTGGTCAGACCCCGGCAATCTTCGCAGCAGACCGCGGTTACGCCTCCATCTTAGATCTACTTTTGCGAACTGGGCGAGTCAATCCTGATATGGCGGATAGGCTTGGCCGGACCGCCCTCAGCTACGGAGCTCAAAATGGATATGATACCGTTGTAAAGCTCCTTTTGGAGACGGGGCAAGTGAACCCTGACTCCTCTGATGCGGCTGGCCAGACACCGCTTGGCTGGGCAGCTGAATATGGACACGAAGCCGTTGTACAGCTGCTCCTTGATACTGGGAGCGTCAACCCTGATTCCGAGGATAACTGGGGTCGGACACCGTTGAGTTATGCCGCCGCATATGGGTACGAGAGTGTTGTGAGGCTCCTCGTGCGGACGAGCAAGGTGAACTTGAACTCCCAAGATTGGATGGGCTGCACGCCGTGTAGCTGGGCAGCCAAAAATGGAAAGGAGAATATCATCAAGATTCTAATGCAGACTGGCAAGACTGATGCCAGTTTGAAGGACAATGGCGGTTATACCCCACTGGAATGGGCAATCGAAAAAGAGCGTAAGGGATGCGTCGCATTTCTACTGGAATTGGGTCCCGTATAAATTAAGGGCTCCAAACACTAGAGCAATGATTTACATCTACCCATTCTAAGTTGGTGTGGGCTAGCTTCTTCGTACAGGAGATAGATATCCGTACGCAGTGTACAGGTGAGAGAAGGACGATAGTCATGGCCTTAGAAGAGTCATCGTCCACACCAAGGCGCTTCGCACATCCAAAGGGCTACGCTTCTGCTTTCGGGACTTTTTCTCCGCGATCATTGAGCCCTACACTGAGTGTCCTAGTTCTTCTTCCCATATTTTACGAGTGTCTTCTTAGCTAAACTGCTGCCAACGCCAGAGCACATTACATCCGGCTCATATTGGAATTCCCGAAATGCGCTACCGACATTAACGGGGCCGTCTTACCTTTGGAGAAATGCGTCGGAGGAATTTCTCGCAGCTGAAATTGCGTTTCCTGAAGTTTCGTCGTGGGATCTGAGATGTCGACGAAGCAGCGAAGATTTTCACGAAAAAGGTGGGCACTATATTGAAAAGAAAAAAAAAGGAAAAAATTCTTGGTAGGCACTAGAGTTATATAGGGGTGAATCGGGCGGATGAAAGGTCTGGACCACAGGGCAAATACTCTAACCGAGAACAGGGCAGTGAAGGCACGTATTGTATGCGCAAATGATCCCCCGCTGGACATCCATCGCAGGTTTCGCCAAAGGCAGCACTTAGGCTTGGCCACCGAACAGAACCAATCAGCGAAAGAGACTTGATAGAAACACTGCCCCAGAAGAGAATGTCTTGTCCAAGAAAATGTAGGGACTTCGTAGGCAGAGGCGAGCTCAGATGCCGCGCGAGAGAGCGGGGATGAACTTGATCTCCCATAGATCCACTGCGATGAATCATGAACCACCATCAGTAGACTTTAGAGATGATGATTCAAGATGAGCTGCACCTGCCGCAGGAGACCAATCCAGATGGTGGGATGCCCGCCAATCCCATCATGCATGCAAACTGGCACATCAAACTGGCACATCACATTGCAGAGTGGCTTGCACGTGTCATGCGTCAACTTGTTTCCCACAAATCCAGGCTCCAGCCTTGATTGAAAGTTTAGGCAACTAGATCAAACAAGAGAGGAGAAAATAACAAAAGTGAAAGTCCACCTCCCCAGAAATCTCCCCTGCGTCGATATCGGAATGGCTCCGCCTCGAGTCACCGTCGACTACTACGCCGTCCTCGAGGTGGACCAGACGGCGGACGAAGCGGCCATTCGATCGAATTATCGGAGACTAGCGAAGCTGCAACATCCAGACAAGAACCCCGACGATACCCAAGCCACAGCTAGGTTCCAGGTGGTAAGTGCCTTCGCTTCGAGATCAAATGAGAGTGGCTAGATGGCCATATACTTACGCGTGCCGTCTCTCAGCTCTTAGCAGCCTACTCGACCCTATCCGACCCGAGCGCCAGACGGATTTACGACCTCCAGTATGCGAGCATCAAATCGAACCGCGCCAATACTACCAACACCACTCGCGAAAATAATAAAGACGGCCCATCCTCTCAATCGAACGATAGGAATGCCGAGTACGACCCAGCATTTGCCCAGTTGCTACGAGAGCTCCAACAATCATTACGCGATTTGCTGAATGGCCTTGTGTCGCTGAAGGCTCAAGCAAGCGCAGTCATAAAAGACCTAGAACAAACCGAAGCCGTACTACGCAAACTGCAAGATGAAGAGCAGAAAGAAAAGGACGAAGATACCCGACGAAATTCCTGGATCGGCTATTTCTTCACGGCTAAATTATCGGCCGAGGAGAGGGAAGCGAGGGAGCTACGGGCCGTCACGCGTAGGGCAGCCCAGAGGGTACGAACGGCCGAAGCGGAACGCCTTCGGGCGCAGGTGCGCAGCCTCGAAGGTCGTCTGAGGGAAGCTACCAAGAGAATTGATGAAAAGCGAAACGAAATATCTATGGCTTGGGCCCGCGAAACGGCACGTCAGGCAGCTATTAGGCGCGCGGAAGAAGAGCGGAACCGAGCAAAAATGAGGGAACAACAACGGGCCAGAAAGGCCGAGAAGGAGCGAAAAGAAGCCGAAGAGGCTGAGAGAATTTTCAGGGAATTTCGCAAAGCTCAAGAGGCCGCGGACGCCCAATGGGCAGAGGAGGCCGAGAGACTCCAAAGACAGAGACGGCAGGCTCAGGAGGCGGAGAGGGTCCAGAGGGAGCGGAACGCTCGCAAGGCCGAAGAAGAGAGAGCTAAAAATGCTTCGCGGAGAAAAAACAATAACAAGAAGAAGAGACAACAGAGCAACGTCTGCTTGCACAAGGCTTGGTGGACTCGCGAGCCGGGCCGTGCAGTCTGTCAAGAGTGCGACGGCGTCTTGCCGCGCTTTGCCTTTCGATGTCCTGGATGCCAAATGGTCGCGTGTGCTTCATGCCGCGATGACTTGAGGAGAAGAACGAGTTGAGGAGTCTCCGTCCGGCCGGTAAATGGCGAATCCGTGTCTAGTCGGTGAAGTTTTAGACTGTTTATTTGCTGTGGGAATAATGATAAAGAATGTTCTACAGTGTTCTGCGAGTTTGGGAAATGAGTCAATGGCCTTTGCCTACTCCATCCCCGTATTAAGACCAAATACTGTAAAGCCATA
>JUDQ01000013.1:39626-107321 GCA_000812075.1 Scedosporium aurantiacum
ACAACGTCATGAGCAAATAAAGCTAACCGGCCGGCTAAGCCAACACCACAGGTACAGGAGTTTCCTATTTCTGGAACGAAGCTAACTCTAGGTTCTATGACAGTACAAGAACCAGACGAAACACGTTGGAATATGAATGACCCGTTCAAAGTGGTTGCCAATAGAACCTATCGGATAACACCTAGCCAACGTCTCTAACCCCGACATACCACACCGACGACACAACCATGGTGGCGGCCATGAAGCAGACAAACGCATCTCTTGTATGAGGCAGCCCGCCTGTCCGCTCCAGCGTGCTGAACCACACCGCACCCGTGGCAGTAACCGCCTCGGTCACCATCTTAACCCAGAATGGGAGAGGATAATAGGCATACACCGCCGAAACAACACAACACGCCACGGTCAGGATAATACACATCATGGCCTGCACCCACGGATATACACTGCTCTCTGTCACCGGAACCTGAACCTCGGCTTCTCCAGCCGCCACAACACTATCCCCTTCGTATTGATACTTGATTATCTCGCTCACGACGAATTCGTCGATGCACTTTCCGGCTTCTGGCAGGCGCAGGACGCACTTCACAATCCCAATATCCGCTGACGTGCCTTCCCGAAGCATCATAGCAGCGAGGCTGATGATGCTATGGCCATACCTAGGCGAGTCAATAATTTTGCTCAGTGGAATCTCCGTGTGCTTCTGGCCAATGACGACTCGATCAAAGAACATTTCCTTGAAGCGACCAATAAGACGTGCCGACCAGCGCTTCTTGATGGATACAATGGCTCGCAAGGACAGAGAAACGGCGACGGTGATGGATAGCCATAGCATCCCGTGGCCGACTACACCCGACGGTGCATGTCTTTCAGCACGCAGGGAGCCATATACCCATCCAGCAATGACAAGGAGTGCTCCAGAGAGAGTTGGCACGAGAGCAGCCAGTAATTGCCAAGCCGTCATACCGGGTGATATCATATCCCCCGCGTGGAGAATACTACCGTCGGAGGACTCATAGTGCCAGCTGCTCTTGTCAAGCGCAATCAGCGAGGGCAAAGGGTCGGTCCCTTGGATATTCTGAGCTCCGAACGTTCCCAAGGTCGGATAGACTGCTATAAGCCATACTGCTAACCCTCTACCGGCAGCGGCTCCCATCAGACCGACTGCGCAGCTCACGGTCAGGAGAGCCAGGATGTACATTCGAATTGCGCAGTCCATTTCGGAGCCTCGGCTGAGAGCAAATGGACCAGTCCAGGGGCGCAATCGGAGGAACGGTGACTCGGAGTGTCCCACCAGAGTGAAGATTCGAGACCAAGATGGGTGGGCTTCACTGCGACCCGCGAGGAACGACGGGATCTCCGAAGCAAGTGTCGTACGCGTCGCCCGATCGTCGCGTCTATTCCATAACTCACGGACAACTTCATCCACGTGAACCTTCCCACCCGAAGCCAGCATTTCGATCCCCACCGAGATGTCCTCCGTCCGAAGCGGATATGCGGGTTTCTCATCCTCTTTGAATCGCGCCATGGCGACTTCATCGGATCTCGGGCTCTTAATCCAGTGGATATAGCCTTCTTCCCTGGCACCCTCGGGCATCTGATGGCCTACGATCAGCACCTCCCACTGGTCGCCAAACACCTCGATGAGGGCGGCGGTGCGACGAGCGAGTCTCCTCAGCTCGGCCGGTGTGCGCCAGCATATGACGGCGATTTCAGTGCGTAACGGCCCATTTTCCCACCCGGAATGCAAGAGCCAGTTGCGCCTGAGAACCACGTCGTATATCCGATTTGCCGTGGAAACCGTCCTAGCCAGGAACACCAGTGACGAGATGGGATTGTTTGTTTTGCCGCGGGTGCTGGCGCGCATCGCGATGACGACGGCGCCCCAGAAGGCTACGATTTGGGAGGACCATGCTGCCGTGGACGAGACGGCGACGGACTGTGCCTTTGCGACGGCATTAAGCGACAGGAAGGACAGCGCCCTCAAATAAGCTGAGGACTTGGACATTTGATAACAGTGGAAATGATGCTGGGGAAGCGAGCAGGAAAGTTTAGGCTCCATACCCCCGTGGTGAG
The DNA here is from genome assembly GCA_000812075.1 of Scedosporium aurantiacum. Taxonomy (NCBI): domain Eukaryota; kingdom Fungi; phylum Ascomycota; class Sordariomycetes; order Microascales; family Microascaceae; genus Scedosporium; species Scedosporium aurantiacum. Next base: position 41,700 of record JUDQ01000013.1, read on the forward strand.
GAATATTTTATCCTGCATCCCGTGCCAACCGCCAAGCTGCACCATTCAGCTCCCCTCTGTCTGCCTTGGGAGCAACGCAATGCGGGAGTGGCTGTGCATCGTGCATGAGCACCATTTGTCTCAACGAATCGGCTCCCACGAGAATGGCATTCATATCGGAGGTTTCCGGTGAGGTGAAAACTAGGCGAACATGGACACTGCAACTTCAAAACCCATTGCTTCTTTCGGGGACCGTAAAGAATGCCCAGTTGTGCGTACTTTTCTGGGTGTCACCCCTTGATTACAGCCAGACTGGGGTGAGCCCCCCCGGCCCCCCACGCCAACGTGAACATGAATCGTAGCAGTTGCCATGGTTTCAAAAGAATCCGATTCCGAGGCAAGCGGAGGGTCTCCCTTTATAAACAGAACGCGCAAATACTGTATTCGGCTGCAACCTATCCTGCGGGATGCTATATGATGAAGTTGATGTGATGGCCTCGTCTGCCCGTCGACAAAACGCAAGGCATGTGGGCCCACAGCAGCTCTCTGGTGCCCTTCTTCAACCCAGAAGAGAGACGGGGTTGGGTTTAACAAGATAGCTGGATTCAGGTGGAAAGTTCCAACCTTTATCAGGATCGTCAGGGTCACGGCCAACGGGTCTCGCCTCCCTCAGCTCTTGAAGGTCGCTCTGGGCAGGGATTTATCTAGGACAGACATGATACTGCGTCGGATTGGAGACTGAGATCGCCGTCACCAAATCGAGTGGCTCCCCATGTCTCCCTTCTTGTCTCCTCTACCTTTCTTTGCCATCGAGCATGCGCGTCTCTCATGTCTCCCCCTTGTCAACGGTATATAGTGTATGTACTTCTTAACACTGCGTAAAGAGCGGTGAAAATGATGGTAACTATAGTGTTTGTACCCCTGACCATACTGTCTAGTCTCGTCGCTCGAAATGGCGTGTAACGATGTTGAATATCATCCGACACTGGCATTGGAAAGCCGAGGCAGCTCTACTTGTGCATGGACAATGAGGCAACCCCTCGTTTTCATCTCAAAACATATAATCTCTTGAAAAAAAGACTCACGTATTTTCTTTTCCTTCTTCGCTACTAGCTACGATCTTTCTGGATCACACCGCAACAAGACCAATGGGCGGCATCAGGAAATGGATCCGAGGCAAGTTGCATTCCAAACCCCAGCGTAGGGAAAGAAAGCAACAGCCAGTGCGCCAGCATATTGAATCGCTGCCCTATCTTCCTGCGACGCGCCCACGACCGCTGACACGAGGGTCAGCTGGCGGGAAGGAGAATGAGAACGAGAATGAAGAACCGGCCTCTTCGCGATTTCTGCAAAACTATGGGCTATTTGGTCGACTGCCCCACGAAATACGCCGCCAGGTCCTCACTGAAGCGTTTGGCGAGCGGACATTGCACATGGATTTATCGTACCGTCACCCGCTCGTGCGGAAGCCAAAGCCGCAAAATGCCGAGTCATCTACTGGATCTGGCGTAGATGAGAACGCAGCGGTAGCGGCGCAGCGGACGCATCGGCACTGCGATCTCGGCTCGGAATTGGTGCTTGATACTTCCCAGCCCCTACAGTGGCAGTGGTTCGGCTGTGTTTGCCACAGGCAGGCTGGACCCTTTGAAATCACGATGGAGTGGTATTACACTGCTATTGAAAAATCGCTCTTAACACTGCCTTGTGATGATGAGTGCCTTGAGGGATCGGAATCAATGTGCAGCTGTCAAGCAGAGCAGGCAGGTAATGGTGGTGGTGCTGCTTGTTTCGTGGGAGCCATGGGATGGCTTTTATCTTGTCGGCAGGCGTACGTTTTCCTGGAAATAAACAAATAGAATATTGAAACTAACAAGCGTACAGCTATGCCGATGGCATTGATGTCCTCTACAGCACAAACACTTTCCACCTCTCAAGCCTGAATTTGCAGCTTAACCTGCCACGCCTTATTCCGCCTCACCACCTAGAGAAGATTACATCACTCGAGCTCCTATGGAAGCTGACTAGCACCGAGATAAGGCCTGAGTTCCCCCTTCCGGACCATGTCGAGCCCCTCTGGGATGCCTTCTACGACACCGGTCCCAATTTCCAGGATCCAGACTCCCCACTGCACATCCTTTGCCAAATGATACCACAGACTTTTCCACGCCTCCGCCGTCTCTACATCTCGTTTCAGTGCTGGCTGCGTCCGCCCTCTGCTCATGAGGATACCATTTCCGATATCGAAACTATCTTCCTCGGCCCCGTGGAGGATATGATGCAGGCATATTTACTGCGGCAATCGAGGCAGGGGGGACACACTCAAGGTTATGGTAATTTGGAACTCAATGTAGCGATCCAGATGGGCGCTTGGGATGTCTTACTGGACAAGTATCACCAGGCGCTGGGGGCCAAATTAAGAGTCCAGTCTGACGATGACTTGAATGGGCCGTGGCGGGGCAGACTCTGGAGGCCGCTCCGGCTCGGCAGTGGGGCTGTTACTGGATGTGGTGGTGGCAGTGATGGCGGTGGTAGTGCTGGAGGTGATGGTGGTGATGATGCTGGCGGTGGCACTGGCGTCGAAGAGAATAATGGGGATGGTCCTGGGTATTGGATTTGCAGCGGGTGGCAAGATACGAAAGAAATGGGGTCCGCTTACTGGCAATTCGTACATTGGTCGGACTGGTGTCCTTGTGGATACTAGAAGAGACATTCGGGTTGTAAGTTGGGAGCGAGCCTGTCAGTTACCCTCAATACTAGTACCATAGTTGCGGAGGTAGAACCGATCGATGCTGGAAGAGAATAACCTTGGTATGCTAGAACCAGGATATCAAACCAAACAGAGCTATTTTCCCAGTGGTGGGGAGACATGAAATTTATAGCGCCTTTAAGCGCAGACGCTTGCGAGACGGGCCTCAAGGATGGATACATTACGATGGAAGGATATGAGGATATGAGGATATGAGGATGTTATAATGACGATCAATGGTAAATTTTGCTGTCTGGTTCGTGCATGTTGAAAGATACGAGTCCCCTTTAGGCTTAGGTCTTATGGTGACACAGCCACCATTTTTCCATTTACTAGACCCTTATTTAAGAACAGACTTACCCTTCCATTCACTGACATTGCTGCCTATAATATAAGTCTCTAGCCAACCAAGCCTTGGCCAACAAGTCACGATGGCATTGTGATGTCGTGTCGAACACTGGTACTCATCCATACCTAAATTCATAAAAGGTTGGGTTCCCACTAGATCACACGACACTGCAATTCAGCGCCATGCTAGCAAATGCAACAGCGACCTGTCGGGCAATTGCATGGTGCCTGATCTTTCTCTCTCTACCTTATTTCTGTCAAGGGCCACTCTCACTTGACCACCCCAATCCACAGGCGACCCTGACTAGCAGGAGTTTTGGGGCAATGGACACAATCAAACGAGGATACCGCTTCCTGGCCAATCTGGAATGGACGGAACGAGTCCAGCACACTTGCAAATTCTGCGATCGCACCAACTTTGCCAGCATTCTCTACGAGGTAGGTGGGCACTACGAGGTAGTGAGGATCTGCTTTCCCCAGTACTGAGGTACACCGTGGAGATGGAGACATAGGCTGATATTTGGTGCGGCCTTTGAAGGACGACGACCTTATTGCCATTGACAGCATACGGCCTGGAGGTCGACACCACTGGCTTATCCTGCCAAAACTTCATGTCGTGCGAGATGCCGAGAACCTTAACGGCGAACACCTCGGTCTTTGTAAGAGCCCCGACAAGACTATCCCAAGTAATGCCTTGGGATTCATTAGCCCGATAGCTTACTATCTATGTTCAATGCAGTACAAGCCATGGACCGCGTAAAACATCATCTGATCGACCAACACTGTTCCGCCAAGCCTTGTTCATCCATCATCTCGGGGTACCACCGCGGACGTCGACCACTAATAGGGAAGATCTATTATCCCGATATCATCTCCATCCACCACCTCCATCTCCATGTCATCGTGGAGCCTCCCTTGATAGTGTGGCTTTCATCATGGCTACCTTTGGTGTGGAAGTCGGATGCTAAAGTAATGCAAGAAGTTCGTCGGTTGGTGTGAGGGTCTAGATCATGGTTGGACGGGTTCCCACGGCTACGACTTTTTCTTATTTTCTCTCCATTTTCTTTTTACTCTACTAAGTCTAAATGGGCGTTATAGACCAACTGAGCACTACTGATATAGATCCCACCCTTCCTTCAGAGCAACCCAACAGAATGAAGCTCGAATTGCCGAGGATATTTGAGGAATTTTATAAATGACAGAAATGCGTGCAATCTTACAACTACGTCTACATACTCAAGAAATCAAACCTTTATCCAACAATCAATTCCCGGAACTAAAATTGAGATCCAAATTCACATGTAATCCCCAGTCCTCTCGTACGCTCGTATCCGCCCACCTCCGCGTCCCCAGGAATCCCCTCGTCTCCGCCTCCCGTATCCCCCTATGCCAAATTCTCGCCATCTTGAAATACCCAACGTCATCAGGATGCGTCCCATCCACCAAATCCCTCAGCTGTGGTCCATCTGGCCCGTGCATATCCACGAGAACAACCCTCTTCCCCTCGGCCACGCACTGCCTCGCTACTTCGCGGTACTGCTCATTCACGCGTAGCACCCGCGGCTCCACCGTCCCACCCGCTGTCGAGTTGACGAGCACAGTAGAAACGATCATAGTGGCGTCGGGACACAACGTCCACAGCTCGTCGAGCATGTGTCTCATCCGCTCGCCCGCCCTCTCGATGTCGTGGTTCTGAATACAGTCGTTGGTGCCGGCGTTGATGGTAAAGATGTCGGGGCGGAATTGCGTGGCGGATAGTTTGCCTCTCTCTTCGATTTGGTCGATCCTGTACCCTCTCCATCCTTCGTTGTCGTTGTTCTCCATGGTTCCGGCCTTGAGGGAGCCGACCATGCGGACGGTGTAGCCGTCGTTGATTAGCAGCTCGAGGAGGAATTTCCTGAAGCCGTTGCCGTCGGATGAGCCGCTGCCGTAGGTGATAGAGGCCCCAAGGGGCATCAGGCGTAATGCCATGATGGCTGTGGACAAGACGCTGTGTGATGAATCGTGATATTTGAGTATCGACAAACTATACAGCCTTGCTATGAACAGATGAACCGGGCACTCCCCTTGCCAGTAAGAGGGATTTCAGTCTTCCACATCCAAGTGCGACTGAAGCACAAGGAAGGGAGATGATGGACTGACTGACCAACTGACTTGACTTCCGCCCCGCTCCAGAGGCTCATACTTGTCTCAGCTAGATTAGTCATCGGTCTTCAAACCGAAATTGGAACTATTCCCGACTTGGACGGCTCGCAAAGGATCAGGTGGTGAGCTTAGAATACTTGACTCCAAATTTCTAGTGAAAATGTGTCTTCCCCCTCTCGAGGCACTGAGTTTCATATATCGATTAATATAGCTCTAGAATCTATAAGTTGGATCTATCCATTTTACTGAGCGTCTTATTTTTACCGTCCCTCTCTATCACTCTGTTGTCTCACTTCCTCCATCAGACGATGTACTTGGTGTTGTTCTATTCACACCATCTCCTATTTCAGAATACTCTGGGAGCGAATTCCCTCCGTACCGATTCCGGAAACGGGGTTGAGTCCGCATGGCTGTCCGGTATGTGGGGACTCGCTCCAGACCAAAGGAGCCATCGGGGTTCGCGAAAATGCGTTCGAATCTATTCGGCGGAGATGGCGTACGGTTCTCGGGCAGCAGTTGTGGGGAAGAAGAAGACGGACGTAAGGACCGGGCGAGAGACGCTTCTTGGTTGGAGACGGGATTCGGTGCCGATTGAACTCCCGCGTCGCTGTAGAGTGGATCGAGCGCGTGTTCGCCGTATCCTGGGGGTACGACGTTGTCGCCCCAAACGTCGTACATGCTAGCATCCTGTCCTGCAGGATCGCCATCTTGGTCCAGCCGGCTGGATGGTGATATAAATAGGTAGAGTTGAAGTTTCGTGACAATCTGGACACTGTGAGTTTTGATTCCATCCCAAATGGCATATTCCCATGGATCAATCACTCACCTCGGACATGTGGCCGTCTGGGTTGTGTAGTATGGTCCTCACCTCAACCCAATGCCGGGCCCTGATGCCGTGAACGTCCAAATCCTGGACGCAATCGCTAACACGGCCTGGCATCTGAAGGGTCTTGCTTAAGACCCAGCCCTCCTGTCCTATGCCGTCCGCCGCGTCCGTCCCATCGTTCCAATCCTCCTCCCGTATCGGAAAGGTCCATGTGGACACCTTCCGCGCGACCTGGCGCTCCTTCGCCGGTAAGAAAGCCAGTGCTGGCCCGTGATATTCTCGAGCTTCCATCAACGCGGCCGTGACCTCTTCAATCCTGAGCCCTTTCAAAAGAGGAGTAAATCTCATCTCGAGAGGTATAGAGCTACCCAGGGCGGCGGCTCTTGCACCCAGAGAAATGGAATAATCAATCTTTCCTGCCCACGTGCTCTCCATCGTCGCATCCTGCATTAGCTCCAGCACCGTGGGTGGAAAAGTGCGAAGGATACGAAAATGCTTTTGGGTGTGCAGCCCACGCGCTAGCCCGCCCCTCGTGATGGTGGCCCTCAGCTTGTAGGTGATGGATGCTTCGGGGATGCCTTCGACGGTTTCGGCGGTATCACCTGGGAGTACGCATTCGAACGGCCACTCGTGATTTCCGGGAGGTAGAGTCGTGCTCTGCTCTTTCGATCCGGCAAATGACGGCCATTGGTGGTCGAACAGATCTATCTTTTGCCCTAATCGGCCTGGGCCCGTCCTCGTCCTCCTGTTGTGCAAACGGGGTCAGTCAGATAAGAGTTTCAGGTGTGTTCAACCTTGACCTTGTAATTATTGTTTCTGGTCTTCTTCTTCTTCTTTTTTTCTTCGCTTCTTCTTTTTGGCTCGGCGGGGAGAAATGAAGGGGTTCCGTTTAACATACCCACGACGCAAGGTGCCCTTTAACTGGAGATGTATACCCTCGACTCTTAAAGGCGCTTGCAAACAGAGCACAAGGACACCCCGGAGCACCTGACCTGGCGACTCATCTTCTCCGCCCCGAAACACAATCGTATCGTTTTCGAGCCTATTTCCCATATCATGTTAGAGACAATGTTAATTAACATCCTTTGTGACATTATTTCGAGGTGGTTGTGTACCGAATTTCGAAAAGACTGTATGGATGGAAGTGCGGCGCGTTGACGAGTGGCGGTGGTGGTGGGATCGGGAGTGTTGCGGGACGTGGTGCGAGGCGAGGACCCTCATGAGGAAGATTCAATCGCGCAAGATGCGGCGGAGGAGGGAATGGTAAACATCGGGGGATGCGGGTATCTGAGGAGGGCATTCTATGCGTAGTCATTTCGGTCGTGAGTGGAAGAGGAAGAGGGTGTCATGAGAGGTGTAAATTCCAGGTAAAATCAGGTAAATTAATTCTTCTGATGGATGAATTGACGGCGTCGTTAACACGTGAATATTTACTTATATACCGAATATTTTTCTTTGGAGAATTTAAGGCTGAGCGGAGTCCGCTCCACCTCGTACTATGACCACGACTGTGTTAGCGTCCAGCCAAATAATGGAGTCTGGCGTCATTTCCCAAGAGAGGTCTGGTGATATGACGACGTGGCCCGTTCGGAATCATCCCGGCGGCGTCCTAGAAGGGCAGGCCATGACAGCGTTTCCAAAAATGCTGTTTGGGCTCGGGATTCGAAGAATAGATGCGCTAGTTGCAGACTGTTTTCAGCTGCTCCGTTCCTGTCAGACAACCAGTGAAAGAGCCTCAAACGCCTGGGAGCGGCTCCGAGGTGGGCGGAGTCGGAGCTCTCATGATTTCTCCGAGTCCGCGGCGGGGCGGAGGCGGGGCGAGTGCAGAACGAAGCCAGACGCTGGACCTCGGCTCAACTAAAGTGACGTAGAGAAGTGTGAGGCGACTTTCTTCGTACTTCGTATTGCATTGTCGACGATCCCTTTCGTCTGGAATTCGATTTGACAGTATTTCTATAATCCATTTCAATGAACGGCGTGACTTCGAGGCATCTGGAGATCCGGGTGGTTATGTTATTTTCGAAAGTCCGACGCCTCTTCACCTCTTCATGTGCGCCACTGGTCACATTTCGGAGTTGAAGTCCCAAAGATGTCTTAAATCCTACTCACCAGTGCACTCGTTTGGCATCACTCAAGATCAGTGACCGAATCCGGTTAATACCTTGCCTTAGTCTACGGCATTTGCCCGTCATGCGCACTGATGTCTCTGGAAGAAATCTAGAATTCGAAATCCCGAAGAATCCCCCGAAATGCTGACTCGGTGTGGCATCTAATGCCTTGGCTAGTTGCCCATTTAGTCTTGGTTGCATGGTATGTCGATGTGACTAGAGCCCAATCTGGAACACCCTCTATTCACATGCATTAAACATCCTAGGAACCCGCTCGCCACACCAAGTTTAATGCTTAATCTATCTCAAGTGAGGTCGGCATCCGAAACCCCTGCAAACATGTGATCACAAGAATTCGAAATTCGTCGCAAGACTCTGATGCATTGTTCAACTGTAGACGGCTCCTAACTTCTCTGGGGAAACCCCTTAGCACTGAAACGAAATTGTCTTTTCTCTTCTCCAGAGGTGACCATGTTTTGCCCTACCATCTGGAATACTTGGGGATTGTAAAGCTGGCCATGCGGCCAGCATCAAGTAGCAGCTCCAGTGCTCGAACACACGCCTAGGCTCATAACCAGGTCTCCCGTCCAGCCCTCCGAGACCTGAGTAGTCTTTTATGCTATTGGGGTCGGCAGGGTTTGAGAAGAGGATATGATTGGAGAGAACTTCGATCGCTCTCACATTCAGCTCAGTCATGCTCCACAGTAAAACGGATTAAACTTCTTGGGGCACTCGGAGCGTAGCGGTCATTGTGTAACTATGTCTAGCATCATACCATACTCCACTAGCCAGTTGCGTTTTTAGTATCAACCTTACTTCTATTCGTCTAAATATCCACTCCTCGTAACGCTTTAGCTACTCGTGTTATAAAGGGATCGCTTTTTACTCTGGTATCATATTAAACAAAACGGTAAACAGTAATCCAACGCCCCAACGCGCCCGCTTCTCCTATCGGTACCCTCCGTACCCTCCCCACTGCTGAACAGGAGGTTGTATCGGTTGGACTTGTATCGCCTCGGCCTGTAGCTTCTTCTTCTTCATGCGGTACGACTTCCACCGGAAAACCACTCCAATCGCCGTCGCCACGGCGCTGATACAGCCCACGGCTATTCCCGCAATCTCCCCTTTACTCAACCCTCCCCCCGAAGAACTCTTTTCCTCAGACGTTGCCTCTGCTGTCGGTGACGAAGAAGTTAGGGTGGGCGGCGGAGTAATGGAACCGTTTCCGGTCTTTTTCGTTGTCGGGGACGGAGAACCTTCTGGAAACAAAATCACTCACGTTGTTAACACACGACCGAGCAAAAAGCAAAATCGCCAAACATAGACAGCAGGGCGGCGATGACCAGGGGCGCGAGGGACACGCCGCTGCGCGGTCGCAGAGGCGGAGAGCCCGCGGTTACAGTCACAGTGGCCGTGACAGTGGCCGTGGGCGGCGCCGTGATAGTGATTGTCAACGCACCTGTCGGCGAGGACGCCGTCACCTCCGCCTCCCGCGTGTATCCATTTCCTGTGCAGTAGTCGTCGTAGATCTTCGTCGCGAGGCTGATGTCGTGCGCGTTCTGGCTGCATTTCCAATCGATGCAGCTCGAGATGTAGAGATTGGCGTCCCGTTGTAGGTCTGCTCGGCAGAAACAGTCGTTCTGTACTCGGAAGGTAGGGCACGAGATCTTCTGCGCGATGGGGTAACCGGGATCGTTGAACTGGACGAAACAACCGGTGGCGCAGGCGCGCTGTTGTTTGTATTCATCGCCCCCATCTATCGTGACGGGGCCATCGCCGAGGACCCCGACAGCGAGGAGCGGTAGCAGAGATCGAAGGTTCATGTGACGCGATGCAGTCAATCGGTCTTGCTTCGTACTCGTAGAGGTGAAATGGGGGTCTTGGAGAAGAGAAAACATGAGCGAGACGCGTGCTCATTGTTTTATTCATCCCGCCATACTTTCCTCCTCTCTCAGTTTCGGAGTGGGGGAAGGGAGAGACTATTGGCCCAAGCGGAGATTGTATTGTTACAGTCCCCTGTCAAATGCAGGTAAGACGGCCAAACTTTACGGCGAAGGAGCCATTAAAGACGACTTAAAATATCTTGATGTAGCATTATGAAAGTAGGGGTATCTTGGCTCTGAATTCTTGCTGTGGACCAATAGCATCCTTTAAAATTATTAATGTAGCATTTCTCGACTGTCCCTCTCGGCGACTCCTCGACTAGACACGTTCCCTCTCTTCAGTTCAAGTATCCGCGAGTTGAATGTTTTGACCATCTTAGCTATTTAGCCAGGGATCACTCATCAGTTCGTGGGCTGTTGGACGATCCTCCGGCTTCCATTGAAGCGTCTTCTTGATCAAAGACAGAAATTTTTGTTTCTCATCTCCTTCAAGGACGGCTTCCTCCTCCTCAAGTGAACCGCCTGTCACACCCTCAGGTTGGACTTTCAAATTTCCTAGATTTCGTTAGGCCTGGTTGCAAACTCTCAACAATTGCAAGAGGGATACTTGCCGTCATCATCAAAAAAGTCCTCGGAGTATACGCTTCTTCCTAAGAAGTCTTCGGGTGGTTTCCCTACGAGGGATACGATCCTTGCTAAATGGGCTGCACGGGTAGCTTCTCGGCTGGGTAGTCGCTTGTTGAAGAGATGTTTGCCCTCGAAAAGATCCCAGATCTGTCATATCAACTCCTCAGTACGTTAGTCTCATCCAGAACTTGGGGTAATCCTTACCATAAGACCCAGACTCCAGATATCAATCTTCTCCGCCCAAGGGATGCATAGGATGATTTCCGGTGCTCGGTATAAATCTGGCATCACTTCGCCGATGAAGGGTCCGTCCCCAACTTTGGCCTCACCGAAGTCGCAAATGACAGGCTCCCCATCGTCTGGGATATCGAGGTCCCTTGACTCGTATATGATCCCATTGCCGACAATCTTTCTTGGTGCCGGAGTTTCCCACTCCTCTTCGACAAGTTCCTGCCAAACTTGCGGGTTGTCCGTGGAGAGCATGACATTTCCTGGCTGAAGATCTACACAACTCTAAGCACACAAGGACTGAATGAAGTAGCACAATGCGAAAGCGACATACCAGTGTGAACAACGCGGGCCACCGTGTGAAGATAATTGAGCCCAGGCAAGAGAGAGCGAATGAGAGGCTTCAATAGGTCCGGGGGAAGCTTGCCTCCAGCGTAGAGACGAAGATCTTCCAGAGACATGCAAAGCGGCTTGTACACCAAGCAGACGTGAGGCCCGATGGTCCCGGGTATCTCAAAACTATCCTGAAAAGTTCGTACTAGATTTCGTCCAGCTTCGTTGCCTGTCAAGGATCCGAGGTGGTGCAAAACCTTGCTTTCATTAGCGCCCTGTCGATGCCCGGTCTCGTAGACCTTGAGAGCGACGTAGATGTGCCTCCTTCTCGAATCAGTTGTCCACGAGTCGCGACTCGCAAGTTCGATTTCATGGGGTATACACGTACTGAAGGTCTCGACATAACCAAACTGTCGAGACGGAGCCAAAGCCGAGCTTTACGAGGACTTGATATCTGGAGTGAATAATTTCCCCGATTCGAACGGGATACCATTTGTCAGGATCAAACCAGGATAGTGACTCCTCCTCCAACAGGACATCGTCGCCATACGCCGCGGCCTCTGTCTGGGGAAGTTGCCTTGGAGGGGAATCCTCGCGGTCGCCTTCTTCGTGGTCCCCTTCTGCCGCGGGGTTGGGTGTTGTATTTGATTCCATGGGCAGATACAGGGAACGGGATGATATTCAGGACGTAGAAAAGTGGGATTTAGCTGGTTCTTGAGATTCCACCACCCCTGAAATATAAGAGTCGTGCTTCCTTTGACTCTGCCTGTCCTTGTGGTTCCACTTCGACGAGAACCGTACAGACTCGTCGATCTCTCAATTAGAGGAGGTCACGCAATGGATCAGAGTGAATAAGAAGAAGCGGGAACATTATTGGAGCTCTTCAAGGACCCTGATTCACCCAACTGAAGAACTGAAGGGAACAAACAAGGACCGTTTTCCCACAACAGTGAGGTGCTTTTGAATAGAGCGATTTATCCAAAGTTTACCCATGTTTGCCGACCCTGAGACATCACGGTTCACGCCGGAGCGCATGCCAATGCTGCGAGACCTGAGAGCTTGACGTAGATACCACCCCTTACCCGCCCTGGAAGTGTCTCTGGAAAATGAAGATGGTGGAGGTCTGGCATGTCTGACCTTGCCGGACACTCGAATCCTACGAAGTACAGATTCATGGAGGGCCAAGCCGCCGCACTTGGCTCACTACGGATGATTTGACCAACGGCTCCTCGCCGCGCCTGTCTCCACTCTCATGTTGCAAACCGTAGGCCGTCCGCTCGTTCAGGCTATCCACGGAGCGATGAAAGCTAGCACGTTGAATGAGAGAGAAAGGAACAGGGTCAACCGTATTATGGGCAGGGCTGCGCCGGGTAGATATAAAGACATAGGTGAATGCCCCTTGAGTTTTGTCTCCATCTCTGCATTCTGTACGCTAGTCACAATTTCTACCTGCCACCAGGATTATCCTATACCACTTCGTTATTGGTTTCTTTCCTCTCCTCGTGCCCCCCGCCGGCATCTTTTCTTTTTCCTCCCGCGTGCCATAGGCCATTGTGTCTTCAACAAGAATCGACCCAATGTATGCTCACGCTTGTCAGAGTGTTTAAAAAGCAGTTGAAGGTCTCCTCCTAGCCGAAGTTTGTGTGAAATTCTTGATGGTACACTCTTCTCTGTTCTAGTGCTGTCAGGGTAGTAGTCTTGGTGTTACCGTCTAATCCAGCTATGATTTCCTCCCTGACCACCACCGCGATTCAAGTGGCCCCTGATCCTATTGGGAGGGTTATCGCAACTGCGCTCGAAGAGGTCCGATAGCTCATGTCTACGGATTTGTGGGACAGAAGTATCTACGAAACGGAATGGTATACTACATATCCAATCAGCAGCCTTTTGTGCAAGCTATTGGAGCGTAGATTCAGCACAGCATGGGAGTCCTCGAACAATCGATAGTCTGGGATAATTAAATATTAGCTTGTAGAGCTTCTCCAGATTCTCCACTCGTCTATCTGTCGAGTAAAGCACGCTAAAGTCTAAGAGGGAAATGGGAGCCATGATGTCCAAGCGGCGCGGATTTAATGCCGGCGCTAAACTGGATCGATGACTTACACTTACACTACTAACGTGGAAGGTAGACGACTCGACGACCATTGGGAGCGACGGGGTGTCAACGTGTTGAGGCTGAGTCCAAGTCGGGCGAGCCTCTGATCCATGAAAGGTCAAGCTTTTATAGATATAGAAGAGCAAAGATCCCATTATCTCAGTCGTTTACGAGTCTACAAAATGGCTCATAAATTGACTTGGTCCGAATACGAACAGCTACCACCATGAAAACACCTTTAGAGACCGAATTACTGCGGCGTTCCGGCCCCTTAAAGCAAAATGGCAACAAGGGGCTTGATATCTAGGACGTGGTTGTTGAACATACCCAACAAAGCAAGGATATGGTGACCTGGAGAGATGTCTTCACTGCGCAAGCTTGCTTTATCTCTCCTGGTAAGTAGTAGGATTACGTCTTCGTTGTGAGATCGCCAGATAACAAAGCTCAGTAGTTTCTGCCGGTCAGCTATACAAGCGCCCTGACATGCATTGTTCCCCTCGATTCTCCTGGCCAACCATCGAGGCACTTTCGGTACGCAGCTGGTCGAGCTTGCTCAAAGGAGAAGTGGAAAGAATCTCCCTTCTTCCTCACATCGAAGTCTAGGAACGTCAAGCGTGGCGTCGTGGGTCCCCAGTGCCCACCTTGCCACCGCAACTGTCCTATTCACCCTTTGGGGCAGCTGGTCCGACATTGTCCCGCGGCGCTTCTTCTTCCTCGCTGGTACAACCCCTTTCAGCGCCGACGCGCCTCCTCCCCCCCCATGACTTTTTGGCCCTCTTGAGGTCTAAGGTTTTTCTCAGCGAACGCCGTGGCCTTGTCGGTTCGATTATTTGCGCTGTTTCAAAATCGATCAACGTGTGGTACCTGAACTTTCTGAAGCCGCTCTCTGCTTTGGACTTCTGGCGTCTTCAACTGCTGCAATCCTCAGAGTCCGTACCCAATAATCAGACGATATTTCTGATGAATATTCTCGACATGAATCACGGAGAGGACTCGGGGAAGATTGTGCCGGCGTAGATATCACTGGCGAGGACGGGATTCCAAGGCACTCGTGTTGGCAGAAAGTGAGGTGAGTCTACCGAGGTAGTGTTCGCTTGATATCACCTTCAGCAGGTGTCTCTTGCCAGCACTGAGTTGGAATTGCTATGGAAAGATAAGACGATTATCGGACCTTTTATCCATCATGGCCTTCATGGGTTTCCATGGAAATCCGTTCCCACCATCTACACCACTTACGCCGTTTACACCCTTCATACCATACAATCCATGAAGTATACTTCGGTAGGTATATTGAGATAAACGTTAGCGTGCCTAAACATGAGTGACCCCAGCACCGAAAAATCTACAAATTTAAGAGGTCCGAACTTCGTTCTGTAGATGATCAGCTGTTCCATTATTCTTGACCGGTTTTTCCTCGTCGAGGATCTCACTTTAGAAGATTTACGCCGGCTTGTACCAGGTCGGCGAGGGACCAAGGGGACTAGAGAGGATGTGAAATAAACTCTCTCATCACAATCGAAGCTGGAAAAAAAAGCAACGAGGTCTCCTCCTCTCCAATGGGATTGGATGCCTGGCTTCTCACCCTGCCAGCCACATTTCCGTATTGGGAATTTGTTGCATGAGCTGCTTTCCTCAACTCCATTGCCCTGGTCTGGACCTCTCTGCTGCTTTTGGCGAAATCGAATCAAGGCACACCCCAGCGTCGGAGTCCAGGCCAAGTACGAAGGACTGAGTCCGCCTTCTATCAGTTGAGTGAGGTCGTAGGCACATCAAGGTCTCCTAACCAGCATAGATAAAGAAGTGTTGAAAAGAACACTGGCAGAGAATGAATATCTGCATGTTAAGGCTGCTTGCCTCTGAAATTCTTCATCCCACCCCTTCGGGTAAGAGCCGGAGCCGTTCCCGGCGTCGTCACCGTTGCCATAGCGGCAGCCACGTTTGATTGCATCGACATTCTCTTCACCTGGGGCTGAAGATCGACCCCCGGATAAATTAATCTCGCGGACCGAGAAGATAAAAAACGAGGCGACGATTGGATCCAAGGCGCCACCTCCTTTTCGCACATCAGGTGACTGGGAGACCTCGAGTTCGTGTAACAATACCGAAAAAAGACACAATCCCCCCGCCTCGAAGGCGCAATAAAGAGATTGTGTCCTCGCGTCACGCGTCGTTTGACCTCCCGTCGTCTCACGATCGCACAACATTGGACAAATCCTGTCCTGTCCCATGAAGGCTAACTCCACCCTGGTCAAAGTGGAAAAACAAGTGAAGAGGAGGAGGATCGCCCGAGATGGCTGACGACGAGTACAATGTCATTCTTGACAGAGCAAAGCAAGTCAAGGCTCATTACTCCGCTTGGGCTGAACGAATCGGAGATATCAAATCGACCGACGAAACCTACGAAGAGGCAGTCCAGCAACTTCGAGATAAGATCGAACATGAAAGGGAAGGGCTGACTGCAGGACGCGACATCGATGAGATCAGGAGCGCCGTCGACCGCATGTTGAAGTACAACACGGATCTCAAAGAGCTGGAGATGACGCGTGAGTCCACTGCGAACGCAAGGAGAAAGACTCATAAGAGCCTCCTGGTGAAGGAACTTCGTGGTCTGCTCAAGGATCTGGCGCACATTGTCCGTGGATTGACCTCGACTACGGAGAATCCTGAGAGTCCTGGCCAAGGTCGCTCGGGTTCTGCAGAATCTGATGGTGCAAACGGAACATCTGAGCCAAGGCATGAGCCTCGTGATAGCAGGGACGGCCCTGATACAGAAACTCCCGACGGCCCCTCTCAACACTCTCGGGGGGGCGCGGATGGGCCCCCTGAACGATCAGCCTCATCCCCTCCGCCCGATACAGTCGATTCTTCAGAGTCCCAGACGCATGGACATGACCAGTCGACGGAGGCAACGCACTCCTCGAGCCGGAGAAGCTCCACGAGGCGTGTGGCATCTGAAGCACATGTATGCTCTTCCTTGTTACTCTCCATGACGCTGCGTTTTCCCTTTTTCATTCTTTTCTCTTTTCTTTTTTTTCCATTTTTTGCAGAGCTTCACTAACTTCTCGCAGGACAAGACGCGGAAGGCGGCATTTTCAAATACAACACCAACACGCGCAGCAAAGCGCCGCCGAGTAGACCCGACTCGTCAAGAAAACGGCGATGAGGAGCAGGATCCCTCTGAGGACGGCCCAGGTCAGCAACACCCGAAGAAGAGATTACCAGTCGACTTCAAGGACGTCTACCAAGATGGCAAGGCCGAGTTCAGGCACTTCATCATCGAGTATCCACCAGGCAGTCGCAAATTTTACATCTTCTACTGCGAGGAGCATGGGGTTCATTTCACGACAAATGCTCTTCTTGGCGCCGCTAAACATCTCAACGGCGAGCAACACAAGAACCAGCCGAGGTCGCACGAGAATGCCATCAAGAAGCTGGGCTACGAGGTTTTGAATTGCACTGCTGCCCTGGCAGAGATGAACAACGCAGCTCTCACCGAAGCGATCAACAATGGGTCCTACTCAGTCTTCAATCGAAACAAGCTGAGACGTGCTGAAAAGGAAGCGTACGCCGCCTCGGGCGCTAATGTCATGCCAACGCCGCAAAGTGCTCAACGTGCTCGGAACAATCTACCCAAGACTAGCAACGGGACGTCCACAACTGCAGAATCTTCGGAGCCTCCTAGGACGCAAAGGCGGAAGAGCTTCGACGGAGTCGAAGAACCTATCGTCGGTGAGGTTTACTTCGGATGCTGGTCGAAAAACAGATGGTTTGTGGTCCTGTTGCTGCCACGAGGCGAAGCTTTCGGAGATCCTACTTTCGAGGATCTCAACCTGCCCGGTGGGCTTATCAACACCGGCCTTCTGGGCGGTAAAATCCCTCGCTGCTATACATATACACCTGGCGCTACGGAGCTCCTAGGCTGGGCTAAGGGCTTTGAAAACGGCGGGTCTTCGGTGCTGGAGCGGCAATTCCCCATTATTTTCTTCGATAATCGAGAGTTCCCGAACAAGTGCTCTGTTGGATGGATGTCTGCTAAGCAGCTAAAGCTGTTTGACCTCGATGATCCTATAGCTAGCAATATCCCCCAATTAGACACTGTCCAGGAGTACCTCTCTACACGCAAGCCGTTGAATATCCTGAAAACTCAGGCGGGGCAAAGGGACCCTGATGAAGACGGCGGCGACAATGCGAGTGAGGACGAAAGGGATGAAGCTGAAAGGGATGAGCGGATGGATACGGGCATTCGAGAAGAGGACGAAAAAGGAGGCCAGGACCGACCACACGTGGAGGAGGAAACAAGCGCAAAAACTGGGAGGCAAGCCGAAGCGAAAGAAGAAGAGGCTTCGCACAACCTTGAGGATTTCCTTGGGGGTAGCAGCAGTAAGTTTTCCCGAATGGTGTTTTATTTTAACTGGAAGGCAATAGACCTGACGACATCTGGTACTCTAGGAGACCGGGAATCACCTTTGAACATCCCACTTCCATCAGCATCAACACGTATGTTTTATTCTCTGGTGGATGATGAGATCCTTGACGATGACGACTTTACTTTTACGACACATAACCCCTCTTCTCCATTACGAAGCTCGGGAGAGCCAACCGAAGACCGGCAACAGGAGCAACAAGATCCCGTGACCGTGACCAGGCCCGGGGCTGGCAGCAGTGTCCAGAACAAGTCCAGCATGGCCGATCGTGAGGAGAGAAGTATTCCGGCCGCGACCGATGTGTTTTCCTACACTGTCCCCCAATCCGTGGTAGAAACCTTGAAACGCGAAGCCAAGATTATGCGTGAAAGAGGAGCCGTGCCATCTCCGGCACCTGAGATCGCTAGGGGGCTTTCCGAGACGGCATTCAGGGCCCTGCACATGGATCACCCCTCGGCGGCCTCTGGGTCGGCGCAAGCACAAACACGAGGCCCAGAGGCAAGAACAACACAACCGCAACACGTCCCCCCTCCGACCGCAAACGTGGACCAGAAGCAGAGCAGAGCTCGAGCGCCCGATCATGGCACGAGTCCTAGACTTGGGACGCCCCCTCTTGCTCACATGCATGTTCCACCCTCACAGCCTCCTCCGCGTACTCAGGAAGCATATTCGGCCTCAAATTCGGCCGCCTCTGTATGTTCATGCTGTAACCCACCCAGGCAATACCGGAGTCCACAAGCCCAGCACAAACCCCGCACAAACCCCCGCCTTTCCCGTCCCCAGATCTGAACACGACTAACTCTCAATCGCCGGTGAAAATACAGGCAACAACGGGAGCTCGCTTCAGCCCGTCACCACCTCAAGGGCCGGGTCAACGACAGGCAGATCCCGCCTCCGACCAGCAGCAGCGATTTTCTAATCAAGCCACAGCGGAACAGCCTTCGGACAGAACAGGTTCCCCCTCAAACGCGGGGCCGCGTCCATCTTTCCAGTTTCCATCAGTGCAGCAACCGCTTGGATCAAACGGTTCCTGGGCGGGACCGCGACCAGGTCCCTTAGCAGGGTCGGGGCCGACGGCTACTACGAGCCTGCCGAATCTCAACCCTACCGGAACCTCACGGTCTCCTGCGGCCAGTGAATGGGCTCAGTATATGCCGCATTTGCAGGGGTATCAGTATGGCGGGCCACACCGATCGTGGAAGTAGATTGATTATGTGTCGCTGGCAATATTGGCCTGTATCCGGGTTGGAAGATGGAGCTTTCTTGAGTTACCTGCCGCTACTTATTTATTATCTCTCTCTCTTTTCTTATTTTTTCTTATTTTTTCTTATTCATATTCTTTCTCTCATTTCCCGTTCCTGTTTAATTTATCACTGTAATTTTTTTTATCTCCGGAACTGGGATTGGAGTAATGTCCAGATTTGCACTGCTCGAAAAGGCACACTTAGATCTTGGATTTGTGTTAATGATATCTCCTTCTACCTTGGCGCGAGCTGGTCTTGCTTTCTCCCCCTGTTTTGGACAAAGAGGAGCCGCAGTCTATGTCGTTCAAGACCCCGAGGATTCCGATCCCATAGGGATGTCTTGACAGGCATTTGCAACATGGTTCGAGGACATGCTGTTTCGTCGCTCGGGCTGAATTCGGTTTTCCGTTTTGAGCCATATCTAGGAAGGAATCGGAGGGCTTGCGGCTCGTAGGCTGTGAATGAGAAGGTTAGATTTACGAGACTTATTGACACTTCCGTAGATAAATCCACAGCTATTTTATGATTCATTGTTCCAAGGTCTCAGCTTGTTGAAGACCAAGCAACGGTTGACAAAACAAAACCATAGCCAGCTTTGTTGATGTCAAAGCGCAACTCAAAGCACACGCTAACCCGTTATGCAAGTGCATGCAGCTTCCCCAGATTGTTCGAGTCGTACACATGTCTCGACCTCGGCTCACAAAAGGGACGGGATCAGTGGTTCCAAGCTCGTCATCTACATTCTCCCCTCATTCTATTATTCCCATCGTAAAATCAGACAACTTTCACAGTTCTCGTATCAGCCATGGCACAAAAACCGTCATTAACTAGCGGCGATTGGCTCAACCTGGCCAAAACCCTGGTGATCACGAGTATGGTAGCCATTATCGCGACTAGCTCTCAGTCTCTGTGTCTGCTCTGCTAACGGCTACAATAGCGGTCACTTTGGTCCTATCCTCGGTCACTGCTCCATTTCGAGGTTCAAATGGCGCCTCGACTTACAAGAGACATGTCATCTACACTGCCATGAAGACGTTCACTCGAAACGCGAGCGTTCGAGCAAGCCAGTAGGTTGCGAAGTTGCGGGGCCCCGCTCTCACAATGATTGAACTTTCTAACCACTGGCATCAATAGGGCATTAACTCCTACCACAGTAGAGGCATATCGAAAATTCGCCAAGGGCAAGTCTCTGACCCCGAATGTTGTAGATCTAGCAGAAGGCGCCAAGGGATGCTGGGTCGGCGACAAGGGCGCAGGCACAGTTCTTCTTTGGTTCCACGGAGGTGGATATGCATTGATGGCGTCTGCGGGGCATTTGCAGCTGGGCTGGGATCTGATTCAGAGCGCACGGGAAAAGGGCCGCGATTTGAGCTGCTTTTATCTTCAATATGGTGGGTTTTTTGTCTTTTACTTTTCCAATTCTTGGAGTTGCTGAAGCTTCACTTGCTGATACAGCCCCTAGACGTGGCTCCCAGCGCGACATATCCGACGCAACTCAAGCAGGCCGTCGCCGCTATAAACCATCTCACAGATGTTGAAAATATTCCGCTATCTCGGGTAATGCTGCCTTCCCACCCACTCGCATTTGAGGGGCGAGCAATATCTAACAGTGATTCGCAGATTATACTTGGGGGTGACTCTGCCGGCGGTAATCTCTCTCTCGCCCTTCTGTCACACATCTCACATCCACACCCCGACGTCTCTCCCGTTCACAGCAGAGACCACTTCAAGGCCGTTGTCCTTGTCTCACCGTGGGTGACATTCGACCAAACTGCCCCGTCGATGAAGTCAAACGCGGGAAGAGACCTTCTCGACCTTATGACTCTCCGCAAATGGTCCGACAATTTCATGGCCGGGGCCAAGCAGGATTTCTACAACACCCCTTTAGCCGCTGCGCCAGACTGGTGGGAACGGATTGCCGTGTCTGAAATTGCTGTGATAGCTGGTGGTGACGAAGTGTTCGTCGACGATATCCGCACCTTCGTCAATCAGCTAAAGGTACAAAACATCTCGATTCTTTTTTTAATGTTTCCATCATGTGCTAATCAACTAGTAGAAACACCATGAGGGCAAATTTACTTACGTGGAGGTCAATGGCGAGGCACACGATGCTCCAGTTCTCGACTACATGTTTAAACTCCCACATGGTATTCAGAAGCAAGCCATTGATACATGGATTCTAGAACGTGTTTAATCCATTGATGTTCTTGAGGGCTGTATGCACCCGTTGAGTCGGAAATATGGTATACAGCACGAATACGATCTCCCGCGTTAACAGTCTAAGCCAATTCTCACGGCTATTTGGTCTTCGTATTCACATCATAACTAACAGCAGCCTTGTTCCCCCGAAGAACAGACGCTACCAGGCGGAACTTCCTGTAAAGAGAGGACCGTGGCCAATGTGAAGCTGTGACGCTCAAATCTATCCGCGGCTGCTTGCGGTTGTAGAAATTACCCATCTTCTAGGTTCACTGTCTTGAACATTCTCGAATTCTTCATCGAGGCCAGCATCAATCGAAAGGGGGCGAAGTGTTGCCTGCGTCTTTAAGCCAAGAAACATGAGTTCATTGCGTGAACGCCTCTTTCCGTTCATCGCTCTACCCTTTCAGGAGCATCCATGTAAACAAGCTGGCCAGAATTACGTCTTTCATGAACTTCATTCCACGAACTTCATTCCGCGAAGCTACCTCAGATCTAACGGCTAGTGTCGACGACATAGCGACCAACAATTGTCATGTCCTCCATCATGTTATACACCTTCTGGAGTTCGCTGAGTCCGATCACCTTATAAGGTGCTTTAATGAGACCGCGGGCAAAAAAGTCGACGGCCTCATCAGTATCCTGACGGTTCCCAACGTAACTACCCTTGATCTTGATCATGTGGACGACAGTGCTGAAGACAGGGGCTTTGATGTAAGCATTGGCAGGCATACCAATACAAACAATCGTACCATGAGGTCGGATGTAGCTGGCAGCCTGCTGGAAAGGGCCCTCAGAGACAGCAAATAGTATGACAGCATGGGGACCTAAACCATCAAAGCTGGCAGCCTTGATATCCTTGACGAGATCTTTGGAGGTCCGGTAGTCAACGAAGGTTTCCGCGCCAAGGGCGTTACAAGCATCTCCCTTTTCCTTGCCGCCATCGATAGCAATGATGCGAAGGCCCATCGCTTTCGCATACTGGATAGCCATATTGCCAAGCCCTCCTCCAGCACCCACAATCGCGACCGTCTGTCCTGGGCGAGCCTCAGACTCTTTAAGACCCTTATATGCAGTAAGACCTGCGCAGAGTACAGGGGCAATAGACTCAAGGGGGAGGTGTTTAGGGATGCGAGCGATATGAGCCGCTTTTGCGATGGCGTACTGCTGAAATGTGCCATCTACAGTATATCCAGAGAGGAGAGCCTTGGCACATAGTGGCTCTTCGCCTTGTCTGCAGTAGGAACAGCTCAGACAAGAGCCGTTAAGCCACTTGATACCAGCATGGTCTCCGATCTGGATATCATCACCAACAAGCTGGCCTTTGGCAACAACCACACCAGCACCTTCGTGGCCACCGACGAGGGGAAGTTTCCTTTCGAGAGGCCAGTCGCCCATCATAGCGTGAAGGTCTGTATGGCAAACGCCAGAGTACTTCACGTTAATGAGCACCTCATCGGGGCCGGGCTTCTGAACGGGGATTCGTTTGTATACGATGGCTGCGCACAATCTCCAACTTAGCGACGCTGCCACCGAGACCGACGAAGACTAGCAATTCCAAATAATGACAGTTCAAAACTTACGACCGCCGGTCTTGTCGATAACTTGTGCCCATTGCTCGATGGGGATCTGCGGAGCGGACATTTTGGAATTTCTGGCGCTGGTAGGATAATGGAAAATGAACGGTGTAGGATCGTGATGAGTCGAACAGCCCTTTCCAGAGTCTTTCTAGAGAAATCTATTCTCTTTATAGCGAGAGGCTTTTCCCGAGATCGATACCTCGTACTTTTTCTAGGATGAGGTCATCGGTAAACTTTGATTAGAATTGGCTCGACGCTCAAATATACCTTAATTTTTAGACATGCCATCGTGGGCCAAGGTAGACGTAAGCGTAAGTCGTCGATCATAATCAGTCCCGACTGTGAAAGCGTCTGTTGCTCTCTACCCTTGGTGATGAATTCTCAGTATCATTTATGCCACTTCTTTCGGCCGGATACGATGGTCTCCTTCAACCTCTTGGATAGTCCGAGAAGAGGAGTAGCGAAATCGGCGAGGTATAGAATCGTGGAAGTGACGTGGGCGGATCTTTCGGGCCTTATCTACCAAAGTCATTAGAGCTGTTACTCTCACTAGCGTGTCTACAGTCAATCAGTCGCCGACGGACAAAAGTCTCCAGTTCTCTGAAGCCTGTGTCTCGGATATTTCGGGGCTCGACACACCAATCTTCACCCGCATCCATTGCTGACCAAGAATCACCTTCGTTGACCCTAGGCGTATCTCCTCTTAGCTGGGGGGCGGGCGAGCGGGGACGCGGTAGTCCGGGATTTAGTACTAGAAGACATTTGATAGTCAGTGTTTGTCAGTCTTAGAGTCTCCTCTGCCACTTAGACTTTGAGATCTGCATGCTGTAAGGGGGGTTTAAGCACAAACACACATACCCACACACATTATACAAATCTTGGGCACGCTGCGTGCGTTATTAGCAAAGCCATGGACGCTCAGCTATGAGTTGGGCGATTGCCGCACTATCCGGACGTTTGCTTCAGTTGGGGCTCAATCTGATTGAGTACCGATTTAAGGCTCTCAGCAGACTTCCGTAACTCGGCCTCTTCTTCCGGGCTCAGCTTAAGCTTGAATGTGTGGAGCACACTACGTCGAGTGACCTTACAAGGCACACTCAAAGCCACGCCCTCGACTCCGGCGAATTTGCCCACCATAGACACCGGAAGCAAGGTGTCCTCATCTCGCAGAATTGTTTCAACGATACGCGTAAGTGCCGTTGCCACGCCGTAGTTCGTCCACCCCTTCCGCTTAATGATTTCATAGGCGGCGTTCTTCGTATTCGTAAAGCACCCCGTCAAGGCCTTTTCGTCGTACTCAACCCCCGCATGTCGACAATAATCGGTCAGGCGCATACCAGAAATACTAGAGAGCGACCAGACGGGCAGTTCCGTGTCTCCGTGTTCTCCGATAATGTCGGCGTGGACGTTTTCTGGGTTCACGCCGTAATACCTTCCGATCTCGAAACGAAAGCGAGCGGTATCAAGGGCTGTCCCCGATCCTATAACACGGTATGTTGGAAATCCCGATAGCTGCCATGTGACGTAGGTGAGGATGTCGACGGGATTTGTGACGGCGAGTAGAATTGCGTCCTTCGCGTGACGCACGATCTCTGGAATAATAGTCTTGAAAATGGCAACGTTCGCCTGCACTAGATCCATTCGTGACTGGCCCGGTCTCTGGTTTACTCCAGTGGCTATGACCACGACGGATGCACCAGCACAGTCTGCATATTCCCCTGCCCGAATACGAGTCGGGTGGGAGAAGGGCGAAGCGTGGCTCAGATCCATCGCCTCTCCTTCCGCCCTGAACTTGTTGATATCCACCAGGACAATCTCGGCTGCTAGTCCCCCGAGGAGGATTCCATACGCGGTTGACGAGCCCACATTACCCGTACCTATCACCGCAATTTTTACCGGCTAGTGCATGGTGAGGAACTGAGTTTTCAGTCTGTGAAAGAGATGAGATACCTGGAGAGCCTCGTGAAGAGCTCCTTTTGGCGATTTCATGGTAGGGGTTGCCATCGTATCGACGAGGAAGAGAGTCGAGGGAATATTTGAAGATTTTATGATGGAGAAAACTGCCTGTCGTTAAGCTCGTCGGTCTGCTCAGTTTCCAGTATTCTCGTCGAGACTTCCAAGGACGCCTTTCTAGCCGACAATAATAACTAGTCACGCCAGTGCAGAGTATGGGACCGTTTTATCCCGATCGATGATGTCAGTTTTACTCCTTTCCTTACTCCTTTCCTTACTCCTTTCCATCACGTATAATCAATCAACGTTATCATGACGAAACATCATGCAGACAACCTTGTGTACGTGTATCCCACGACTTTTTATCTCTATTTTCCTGCTTTTTATAGTCACCCCACGGGAAAAGCCTCGAGCCTCATGAGCTGCCATTGTTTTAAGCTGAGGGGATTCAGATATATAATGTCATGAAGGAGGAGAATCACTTCTATTGTTTATAAGCTTCTCAAGTAATACATCCACCCATCCATCATGAGGATCGTCATTTTTAGCACTCATCACTATGACCAGACCTCACTTACCAGAGCCAAAGAAGAGGCCGACCTCGATTTTCACCTCGTTTTCCACGACGCCCCCCTCAACGAGCAGACCGCCATTTTAGCAAAGGGTTTCGATGCAGCATGCGTGTTCGTCAACGATATAGTTGACGCAACTGTTTTGAGCCAGCTCGAAAAGGGAGGCACTAAACTTGTTCTACTACGCTGTGCCGGGTTCAACAATGTCGATACGCAAGCTGCTGCGGAACTCGGTGTCACCGTCTTGCGCGTCCCTACGTACTCACCCTTTTCTGTCGCCGAGTTCACCGTGGGGTTGTTCTTGGCTCTTGATCGTAAGATCTGCCAGGCCTGGCTACGTGTTAGACTGGATAATTTCTCCCTGGATGGCCTAGTTGGTCACGATGTCCACGGCAGGACTGTCGGTATCCTGGGCACCGGAAGGATTGGCAGCTTGGTAGCTAGATCCTTCAAGCTCGGCTTTGGCTGCGAGGTTATTGCCAACGACGTTGTCCCAAATAAGGAGCTCGAGGGATTCGGCGTCAAGTACGTGCCGCGCGACGAGCTTTTCGCCAAGTCCGATGTCCTCTGTCTGCATGCCCCCCTAAATCCAGAGACACACCATATCATTAACGAGCGTACTCTGGCCGCGGTCAAACCCGGCATGATCCTTGTTAATACCAGTCGCGGCGGCCTTATGGACACATCGGCTGTCATATCTGCTTTGGAGGACGGCACCCTTGGTGGATGTGCCATTGATGTTTACGAGGAGGAGGCCAGTTTGTTTTTCCGAGACCGGTCGAGCATGATCGTCAAGGATGACAAGTTCCAGCGCCTGATCACTTTCCCAAATGTCCTGGTCACAGGCCACCAAGCTTTCTGCACGGAAGAGGCGCTTGGCGCCATCGCCCATGTAACTATACAAAACGCGCTCGACTTTCGGGCCGGAAAGCCGAAGCAGGAGATGCGGGTTTAAGTTCTAGCGAAGTAGTCTAGACATGACTAGGGAGAGAATACATGGATAATGTTATTGATTCACATAATACCTCGAGCGGTTGTGACGTGCCTTTTTGATATGATACACAACGTATAACATCCAGCCAGGCCTCCCGGTGCTTGCAAGAACAACAATAAACTTGTAGCCGCAAATGCAGTTGTGCGGGTCCGACATTGAAGTGTTACCTGGCTATAGCTCCCAACCACCGTGCGCCCCGAAGACCAAGGCTTGGTACCATGCCGCGTGCTACTGTGGAGGCTTACTGCGGAACTATGGCATGAGAGAAAAACAAAAACCCAAGTGATAATTTGGTGATCATATATCATTCATTCATCATTTTACAGTAGGTATGCAAGCCCCGTGGCATGTTTGGATTCCATCTTAGATGGAGCCACAAGAAGTCAGATCAGGTCAGATCCATAACTACTTCGTAGATAGCCAGTTCTGTGTGATGTCACGTTCGTATGATGACGTTGTCGTTTCCAGAACGGACACATAGCTGGTGTGGGCGTCTATATAAAGAGAACGGGCATTTGTTTCATTACGGTTTTAATCCAATCCATGTATGGTGCGGATTTATGTCCTAATTTTCCGATTCAGCTTCAACATTTCGCATTTTAGTTCGAGACCCCGAGTTGATCTTCTCCTTTTCAGCTATGGCGACTTGGACCGTCGGCAGTTATCTCGCGGAGAGGCTGGCCCAAATAGGCATCGAACACCACTTCGTAGTCCCAGGCGATTACAATCTCGTTCTCCTTGATAAGCTGCAAAAGCATCCCAAGCTTCAGGAAATCGGCTGCGCCAATGAGCTCAACTGTTCGTTTGCCGCCGAGGGGTATGCCAGAGCCAAGGGTGCGGCAGCAGCCGTGGTAACTTTCAGCGTTGGTGCTCTTTCAGCCTTCAACGGCATCGGAGGAGCATACGCGGAGAACCTCCCCGTCATCCTCATCAGCGGGTCCCCAAACACGAATGATGCCGGTGCCTTTCACCTTTTGCACCATACCTTGGGTACGCATAATTTCGAATACCAGCGCGAGATGGCCGAGAAGATCACCTGCGCTGCAGTGGCCATCCGGCGACCAGAGGATGCGCCACGGCTGATCGATCATGCCATACGAAGCGCCCTCCGAGCGAGGAGACCAGCTTACATCGAGATCCCTACAAACCTTTCCAATTCGCCATGCGCGCCCCCAGGCCCCATCAGCCCCATCGTAGCACCGGAGCGGAGCGATGCCGAAACGCTGGTGGCAGCTGTGAAAGCCGTGACGGACTGGCTCAATCACCGGCAAAAGCCCTTACTGCTCGCTGGGCCCAAACTTCGTGCAGGTCTCGCCGAGGCGCAATTCTTGGAACTCGCCAACGTCCTGGGTTGTGCGGTGGCGGCCATGCCCGGCGCGAAGAGCTTCTTTCCGGAGGATCATCCCCAGTTCGTCGGCGTGTACTGGGGGGAGGCTAGTACCGAGGGGGCCGATTCTATCGTAAACTGGTCCGACGGAGTCGTCGGTGTCGGGACGGTGTTCACCGACTACAGCACCTCGGGCTGGACGGCATTACCGGCAAGTCGGAACCTGTTAACGGTCGATTTGGACCGCGTTAGTTTCCCCGGCGCCGATTTTGGGCATGTAAAGATGACCGAACTGCTGTCTCTTCTCGCAACGAAGGTTAAGCCCAATCGTTCAACCATTGTGGAATACTCTCGAATTCGTCCGGATAAAGCCCCCGTACCTGCTGAAAAGAAAGGGCTTGCCCTAACTCGCCACGAAATATCCCGGCAGATCCAACAGTTGCTCCAGCCCAAGTCAACGCTTTTCGTCGAGACCGGCGATGCGTGGTTCAATGGCATACAAATGAAGCTGCCCAAGGATTCCCGGTTCGAGATTGAGATGCAATGGGGTCACATCGGTTGGTCCATTCCTTCGTCATTTGGGTATGCCGTCGGTGCACCCGATCGCCATGTCGTCGTAATGGTTGGCGACGGGTCTTTCCAAATGACAGTCCAGGAAGTCTCGCAAATGGTTCGCCTCAGGCTGCCCATTATTATTTTCCTCATGAACAACCGGGGCTACACGATCGAGGTGGAGATCCACGACGGCCTGTACAACCGAATCAAGAACTGGGACTATGCGGGCATGGTGCAGATGTTCAATGCCGAGGATGGTCATGCAAAGGGTTTCAGGGTGAAGACCGAGGAGGAGCTGGCTAAGGCAATAGAAGTTGGGAAGCAGAATACGGAGGGACCGACCTTGGTCGAGTGCGCTATTGATCAAGACGATTGCACCAGGCAACTGATTAATTGGGGGCACTACGTGGCCCTTGCTAATGCCCGTCCATTCAAAAAGGAATAGAGCAGTTGAGCTGGTGGCCACCTTTGTCCTGGATTGATTTAGCGAAGGCGGGTCAGCTGGCTGGCAGCTTGGCGCTGTATTCATCCTGGATGAAGAAGATATTGTTTATTGAAGGATTGTAATAGAAAGAGGAGCCTGGTAGCTCTGGAGGCAAATAATGTCCATGAAGTGTCTCAACTAATCTCCGAATTAAATCATACCGTGGATAGTTCCTCGTCTGATTCACTGACGGAAGTCTGCAGCAGATTGATACAAAGTTTGAAAGTTCTGGGGATCGGGGCCGGCCTCAATGGTGGGTGCGAATGCTCCGTTGTGCTGTCTAGATTGAATCTTCATTTCTATAATCAAGCTTTGCCTTGACTAGGCCACGTGGAAATTGAAGGAGAAAACACCCAGCGATTCATTTCCCCCATGGCGTGACGAAAGTTCGACGTCAAGCCAGTTGGTGATCCGAGCATTAGATAGTTATCTCGTCTCGTACAAATATCTCGCTCGATTCAGCTCGCACCATCGTCTCGGTACGACCTCGACCCTGCATGCAAACAGACCAATCGTGCCAGCGCGAGAACGTCGTCCGCTGAATCGTCCGCTCGTCAGTGCATCTTTTCTTTACCCCGCCATTGTCAAGCCGGACTCTGACCATCACAGGGGCTAGTACAAACGAGGTCAAGGATATCGGATGCAATGCTAATGCCGTGAGGGGTAAAACGGATCCGTGGTGCAGTGGCCTCTCGGCACATTGAAGGGGTGGAAATGGGAAGGCCGGGAATGGATATAAACCTTGTGTGGGATGTTTGTAAGACTCGGAGTGAAAGGGCCTTGATTTTCAGAATATTTTTGTCCGTAATAAACTACTTTCCAATTCAACAGGCGCATTGATAATGGCGTCCCAGATGATGAAAGCTGCCATTTGCAAGGAGGTATGAATTATGGAGCGTGTACTCCATCTCCAAGGAAACTTATATTGACTGAACAATTTATCTTAGCCTGGGAAGCCCCTTGTCGTCGAAGAGATTCCCGTTCCAGAACCTACCGGCCGCCTGATCCGCGTCAAGGTGAAAGCTGCGTCGCTATGCCATTCTGACCTCGGCATAATTGATGGCGATTTCGGCTCGTTGATGATGCCTCTCGTTGTCGGCCACGAGGCCATCTCCGTCGTAGACAAGCTCGGGCCCGACGCTGAAGCGTACGGCATCCAAGTCGGCGACATCGTCGGTGCATCCCTCTGGCACGACAGCTGCTTGACATGTGTGGACTGCAAGAGTGCGGGCCCAGAGTTTTGCGGGTCCATGCAGATTAAGGGGCTAACCACCCCTGGCTGCTTCTCCGAGTACACGCTAATCGATCCTGTGGCTACTGTTGTCGTTAGAAGAGCCGAGGACCCAAGCAATGAATCCGTCTCGGACTTATCGCCGCTTTTCTGCGCAGGTATCACAGTGTGGGATGCTGTCGAGAGGGCGAACGTCCGGCCTGGGGATTCGGTGGCTATCTTGGGTGTTGGGGGGTTGGGCCAGCTGGCTGCTCGGTATGCGACTGAGCTGGGCGCAAAAGTCATCGTTCTCGATGTCCGCGATGAACAGCTGATAGCTGCCAAGCAGGACGGGATTGCAGACGAATCTATTAATATCAAGAATTTATCGAAGGAAGAGATCGCGAAGAAGGTCGCCGAGCTTAATGGCGGATATCTCGTCGACACGGCCATAGTGACGACGGGCGTCATCCCTGCGTACACCTCAGCCTTCGGCATCGTCAGGGTCGAGGGACAGGTCATCGTCGTTGGACTCCCTCGCGACCCTATCCCTTTCACCAGTAATGAGGTTGCCGGTCGGTGTATCAAGTACGTTTCGCCCCTCGAGCACTCTTCATGGCATGGCTAACTCTATGGCGCGACAGAATCGTGGGTGCTAAGGTACCCGGGAAGAAGGGGAGTCAAAGGTGTATCGACTTTAGCTTAAAGAAGGGAATCAGGCCCAAGATTAACGAGAGGAGGTTTGTCCTCGAGGATATTAATGAGATGATTGCTCTCATGGCAGCCGGCGAGGTAGATAAAGGGCGAATGTTGGTCGAATTCTTTTGAAAAATGCGATGTACGTCACGTCAGTTACGCACAGTTGCCCAGTTGTAATATGAGCTTGTTGTGGTGGTCTGTTCAGCGCAGATTCGGCATCTTCGGAGCTGGTCTTCATCCGCCCCCAATCCCCAATCCAAAGTGCAGATGCGATGTCTTCTTTTCGTTTCGTTTTTTTCTTTTGATCGAAAATTAGGCATGCTGTACCCCAGTCTCAAAGTATAAAAAGTACCTCGGACACCTTTTGGGGGCCGGCGGCGAGGGGCGAGGCGATGATTGGACACGACCATGCAATGGAGCAATGAACGATGTTGGATGAGGTGGGCTATTCAAACGATGAGACCATAAGCATGATCATGAAACCAATGCTCCTTCCAGTCGACGTTCCGTTTTAAGGCGGCCGGTAATCGACCGCGTTATTAGGTACTTAAGCACTGATGCAGTGCTGGCCCATTACACTGGAAACTTCTCCAAACCCAACGGACACCTCTCTCTTCCAGCTCTCGCACATTCTCATTGACCTTCCACCTCAAAAAACACTCAAGTTCTGCTTAATCGTCTCCCAAGCTGTACCCAACATATTTTCGCTATGCCTTCGAACAAAGACCGACTGTACGTGGCGCTCTACGCGCGAGGAGGTGCCCCCACCATGCCGGGAGGTGAAGACAGGTCAGTGCCCAGAAGAGGCGAGAGAAACATTAGCGAAGTTCCTCGAACCAGATCAAACTAATACCGATCTGTTATTAGGTATCACTGGGCGTTCATTGTCGGCCCCAAGGTTGAGAGCGTCGATTCTCCTGGCTTGCGCATCCACGCCAAAGAGAAGCCAGATCCAACAGGGTCGAAATGGGAGTATGAGGCACGCGACGTACACATGGGGTCCACTGCTATGATCCTAGTCAGGATCCTCATTGGAAAGATCGAGGACAAGCAGAGATTGTTGACCATATTGAGTCAGGAGGTGCCGATCCGCCAGGGAGTACCAGGGTGGAACTGTGTCGAGTGGATAAAAGAGGCCCTGCAAAAATTGGCCGCGGATAAAAAGGCCTTGGGAACATCAGTGACGGACTGGAAGACGATTCGAGACACGGCGATGTGGTATGTCGCTCAGAAGAAGGAGCAGCACCGCTTCGATGGCCAAGCAAAGCCCGGGGAGTTCGACGCCGAGAGGGTCGCAACTTTTGATCTTCTTGCGGGGCGTCAGACGATCCCTTAGATTATTTGTGGAAGCCGACCCTTACGTGTATCGAAGCATCGAGCGGTTAGAAATCTCCAAAGTATTGTCGACGGATATTTTCCATCGCGAGTGCATGTGGGAGAGGTGTGATGAACTCGTCCACTTCGTCCTGCCAGAACTGATTTTGGGGATTCACGTTCCATGCTGATGTATATTCCCAATATGGTGGCATCCATCCAGCCGTTTCCCAGTCGACGATCCCCACAACCTGATCTCCTTGAGCTAATATGTTGAGGCTACTCAAATCGCCGTGGGTAAATACTGGTTTCGACCAGGGCTGGTTATGAAATTCAATAAGCTCTGCCATTCCAGGGAACCTCTCATTCATGGCGTCATTGATATTGGCAAGTTCGATGCCATTTCGAAGCTCTTTATGAAAGTCGTCGATCGATTTAAAAGGGCCCCAGAACGACTTGGTAGGGAGTCGTTGATCAAATATAGGCCCTCCAGTAACATCTGCAACGCCAACACCGCCCGGAGGCTTAATACCGCCAAGTTCTTGCACGAGGCGCTTCAAGTGGGCGAGTATTAGAGCCTTTGACTCCCCTGACCGCCGGCCCCATCCCTCTGCGAGGCGATCACCTTTGATCCTCTCCATGAGGATGTAGGTACGGCCTTTGTGCTTAAAGGCTGAATATACTTTCGGTACTGGAATCGATGTATTTTTCGCTACGAATTGCATGGCATGGGCCTCGGCGAGTCTTGTTGTGCTTGTGGCCTTGATGCAGAGTCCGGAGGACACAAAGGTGACAGCCACTGGACCCTTTCGCCACCGTCGAACATGTCTGTTGGTGAAAACCTTGAAGAGAAATATTGTAAATAGCTTATTGAGAAAGCTATCGTTGATGGCGTTCGGCTCCATCTGGAGGTGCTTATACATCAAGGCGGTGATGGAAATGCGAAGGAAGAACAGTCGGGATCGGGACAGATTTATTTCCCTTGTCCTGTTAACTGGAATTTACAGTGATCATCGAGATCTTAGTCAGCATTTCTGGTCATAGAACGAACCATGTTGCTGGAATCTAGAACAAGTCCCAAAGTCCCATCTGGTCTTGTCTAGATTCTACCTCGTCGATATCTCGTGTTCCCGTGTTGCGACTCGCTGCCAACAGTCTCTCGATGTGCAGAAGGATGAAGGATGAAGTTCGTAGAAAGACCTTGGTGAAATCCTGCGTAGATAGGTAGTGGGAATAAACTGCTGTCTTGGCGATGTTTCGCAGATCCTGACCGCCTCTTGCTCCAAATGCTTAGAGTTCTTCGAGATAGGCAAGAAACAACGAATTATAGAACTCCGTAATATCATCTCCAGGTTCTTCCGTCCGGTTTCTAATTTTATTTATTATGTGAGGGCGGGCACGCGTACCATCCATCACCTTTGGAGTGATGCACAACATCGAGTTATTCAGCTGGACTTAAGGTCTGACATAGATGCCCCTCGGACATTGGACTCCGGCACTTTTCCACTCCTCTAGGACTTCGAAAGCGCTAGAGTTCTTCTTCCAAAGTCCTGTGGCAAGGCCCAAGCAGTTCAACTTATCAGCCTAAAAGGTGAAGAAGTACCAAGTAGGGACGCTGTTTTTCTTTCTGTCCTGATTTGGCGAAATGGGCCCCACTTCAATTTCTAGTTTTGAGCGGATTTTGCGGTTTGCTATTACGACTTAGACTTCTGAGGTTATGACGCACCCACCCCTGGACCACCCCGAATATATAAGCTACACAACCAAGCCCTTAGATAGATGGTCGAGAAGTCAGCTTTGTCCCCCGCTGCTCCCGTATTGTCGAAAAGATGGTCCTCCTTACCGCCCGCATATCTCCCAGCCGGCTCCTCCGGTACGCGTCGACGCGTCACGCCACCCTTCGACATCCAGCAGCGACTTTCATCCCATCATATAAGTTGCTATGGACCTCGGCGCGCCGCGAATCAAAGTGCTGCCCCGAAAAGAAAACGAACGATGAACCACGAGTCATCGCTGCTCCCATGACGTCCCGAGAGTTTTGGGCGTCAACATCAGCGTGGAAACGTGCTTCCGTCAACACACTACGATGCTTAATTGGCTGTACAATGGGTGACTTTGCCGCGCTATGGTTTCTGCAGGCTTTCCACCCCAGCCTTGGCATGGGAACTATCATGGCCATTTCAAGTACGTGCTCCTCAAAGTCGTCATGAACCACAAAAACGCCGGCAACTAATGAAACCTGGCAGTGGCGAGCGGTCTGTCCACGTCTATGATGCTCGAAACTACTCTTCTCCGCTACTCTCGCGATCGTCTCTCATGGCCCGTCGCGGCGAAGACCGCAGCTGGAATGAGCTTCATCTCCATGCTGACAATGGAAATGGTTCAGAATATTACGGACTATCACCTCACTGGCGGGATTGTTGACGTGATGTCGTTGGACTTTTGGATTGCCGCGGCCATCTCAATGGGGGCGGGATACCTGGCTCCCTTGCCATATAACTATATCCGGCTGAGGAAGTATGGCAAAGCTTGTCATTGAGAACTGGAAGAAGCATTGGCGGGCGTGTAAACTTATGTACGATAGCATCCACCCCTTTACCACCTATCTAGAAACGGAAATAGACATCATCCTACTCATCTAGCTGTCAAATGCTTGTTTGGTATGTGCCACTCTGTTAACAGATGATGACGATCCACTTCCAATTTGGCTGGTACCGTGCACAACGAAATCTGCTCCGAAGAGAACAAGAGAGGGGCATTGCATGAAAGTACTAGCTTGCCCAACATAACAGTCCTGTCTCCGCCTTCAGGCCCTAGTGGGCAAGAATTTTGTGGCAGTGCTGTAGATAGTGACACTGCCGGCGGCTGTTCTGTGGTATTGTTGATTAAATTCTCCAGTTGGGCATTCAGCAGTCTAGCATTGCAAAGAATCGTCATTTCAGCCACTGCTAAGACTCAAATATGGTAAGGATAGGTCCCAACTCACCTCGCCATTCATTGAGATGTCTTCAGAACCGAGAGGCCCGCGCATATCATGATTCATTAGTTTCCGCGCCGAATCTTTTCGATGTCATTTCGACCATGCCCGTCGCCATGTAAAACCTTCGGGGTCCAATATTCTCCAGTTAAAAAGGCTTTCGGAGTTTCAGGCGAATAATCTAGTTTTCCTTGACGAAAGAAAAAGCGTTGCATTTGGAGGGCCCAAATGGGTCTAGCTTAAGGGTCAGTGGGTGGTTGAAAGTTGAAACACTTACCTGCCTGTAAGCCGGAACTATAATACTGCGCAAAGGACACATTGGTTTCAAGACCTCGAACGGAGATGACAACGTGACGGCATGATATGTCTAACACAATTTCCCAAGGACGTCTGGATATATTACATCTGCCGCTTGCAGCTTACCCCCTCTCATCCACCCCGCAATCCCAGCATACAAGCCTCTACTCTTCATTCTCGGATTCCGGGGAAAAGCCCAACAGGCCACTACTAGATACTAGAGAGAGAGAGAGAGAGAGAGAGAGAGAGAGAGAGAGAGACGTTTCTGGGGCTTAATACCTACGACCAAGTCTCAGAAAAGCCGCCACAGTCAATATGACCATGCCCGGAGACGAAAATTTCATCGCGATCCCGCTGTCCTCCGCAGAGCGAGTAGCAGCCTACTCGCTCCAAGAGGCAGACAGCCCGACGATCGAGCTCGGCCAAGCTCGACACCGCATCCGAATTATCAACACATGGGGAATCCGCCGCGGGAGTCGCATTCTCGAAATCGGCTGCGGCCAGGGAAACTGCACGGCTGTTCTCGCAGAGGCCGTCGGTCCTTCAGGTCACGTTGATGCGGTCGACCCCGCACCCGGAGATTACGGCGCGCCTTTTACGCTCGATCAAGCACAGGAATTTCTCAGCGAAGGTCCTATGGGACAACGGATTTCGTGGCACAGGGCGGATCCTGTGGAATTCCTGGCCAAGGGAAACGAAACTTGGGATGCTGCAGTTCTCCTGCATTGTATCTGGTACTTTGCGTCTCCCAAGACTTTGAAGGATATTTTGATCTCCTTGAAGGGAAAAGTCAAGACAGTCTATTTGGCGGAATATTCCCTACATGCTAGCAAGGGCACGGCGGCGCCGCATGTCTTGGCTGCAATGGCGAGGGCGACCATGGAGGCCCACAAGGTGGAGAGCACCGAGAATATACGGACGCTGATTAGTCCCCGTGAGATATGCGAGATTGCAGAGGGAGTTGGATGGTCTTTGCAGGAGGAGAGCCGTATCGTTCCCGAGGATGGGCTCTTTGATGGCATGTGGGAGGCGAGCGCCGTGGCTGGAGAGGGGTTTTTACGCGAAGTTCAGTCTGAGATCAATGATTCGCGAGTAGCAACGCTTGTTCGGTCAGGAAGAGATGCCGTCATATCTTCTACCAACGCCATCGGAGGGCTGAAGAGTGTTACGACCATGGATATCTGGCTCGGAGCGTTTGCAAGTGAGATAGAGAGCCCTTAGATTCGTTGTCCGCGGCCATGGGCATCTGGGGGAGGCAAGGGGAGAGTCGAGCCTGGGTGGCTTTTGGGGAACGAATTCTGATTAGCTTATTGTCTGCCTTGTCCAGATTCAACAGTGGTCGTCTGAACCGTCTCTGCATGAAATTATGCCTATGATTCTCCGTGACAACCCGTACTATCGGGCGTAACGAACTTTGAAGAGTAGTGTGGTTCCAATCTCTCCCACTCTCTCTATAACTCTTGCCATTTAAATGGTGCTTTCAGGAACAAACATGTCACATACGACCATAGCCTAGAGACAACACGCGATCCCGTCCGCTCTCGCCTAGTTAAGCTCCAGAGCGCCGGATTAGTAGTTGGGTCGGTGACGACCAGCGAATCCCCGGTGTTGTATGTCCTTTTTTTTGTCTCTTTTTGGAGACGGACTTTTCATTTCACTTCTCCCGCAACCCTTATAAGTTACTCGGGTAGTTAATGCTAGCACATACGGCCATAGCTCGCAGAGAATTGAGGGTCCCGTCCGCTCCCCTGTACACAAGCTGCGAAGCGTCAGACTAGTAGTTGGGTCGGTGACGACCAGCGAATCCCTGATGCTGTATGTTCTTTTTGTCAGTCTTGACTTCCTTTTTAGCGTTCCGTTATTTGAAGTTGTAATGGCGAAGTTCAGGCTCGGCTGGGAGGTTGTTTCGCAGTGTGTTTACGGCGATTTAGACTTATGCTGAACAATAGAAATATTCAAGCTCTTATTTCCTTCGATGGATTCTAGCTTAGCCTAAAGTGAGCCCGGATGCTTTATTCGGAGATTCATCGAATGAGAGTGTGTACGCAGAGATAACATCATTCTTCTCCCAATTAACGATAGCCACACTTTCACAAGAACTGGACAAGCCTCGGTTCTGTTGATCGACGGGAAATCCATACAAGTTATAGAACGAAAAGAATAAAAATATATGACGCGGATATTGGGGAATACTATTCCCGTCGTGTTAATGCTGATTCCTACATATAGTCGCAACCAGTCCTAGTCAACGGACGCCCAGCTTTTGAACCATACCAGAGGGCGGTTAGACCCGCGAAACGAAAACGGACAGCTCATGGATTCGAGCCGGAAGCCATAGATATTACGGATACGAGCAATGACAGGCTTGAAGGTGCTGAGAACGGACTCAGGACGATCAATGAGAATGGCAAGAACGGGGCTTGGACAAGCTATCCAATGATGATAAACCATATACCAAGACCTATTAAGTGGCTGGCGTCCCTGAGACTTTTGGAAGTGGCAAGTAAGATCTACGAAAACAGTCCCATGGCAACTGTCGCGTCGCGAGTTGTCGAGCAAGCACTGGTGGGAGTCAAATGGCAGCCATCTGTTATCGCCGATATCATCACGACAGAAGCAGAGCCCCGTCGGCGCGGGGGATCGATCTGGAACGCTTTCCACGAATTGGCTGTCTTATCTACTGCAACACTCCTCAAGTCCATGACCCGACAACAAATATTCTCGTGTGTGGCAATGTTTGAGTCTGGAAAATTCAACATAGAACCGGACCAGTTGACGGAGGCGATCGCGCTCTGCTTCGAGGATTCTATATTTGTCGCCGGTATGCACCTCACAGACCCCGGCTCGAAATCGCCTGAGCCTCCTCTCCACCACATGGTAGGCAACATCGGCCACTCCGGCATGGCATTCCTGATATCGCCCCTGAACCCTAAGATTAGCAATCGTCCCATGATGCGAGCCGTGTAAGTTACGAGGCTTATAACTACCAAGAACTTGACGCTTTC
This sequence comes from Scedosporium aurantiacum, assembly GCA_000812075.1. NCBI lineage: Eukaryota > Fungi > Ascomycota > Sordariomycetes > Microascales > Microascaceae > Scedosporium > Scedosporium aurantiacum. The sequence goes on from JUDQ01000013.1 coordinate 79,852, forward strand.
GGGGCCACATCACTGCACCTATCCTCCACGGAGTGGAAGATGGCCCTCGATAGGGAGAACACTGGTGATATCGACCAAGAGGTCTTCCTTCTCGAGTCTGTCGTGTCCGTTCAGGATAATGGAAATGGGTCGTCGATCTCGATGTTCTGGGAATTGAGAGGGACACCCCAGATTCTTGGGGGTTTCCTTGCGATTGTCCACTTGATCAGCGGATTGACGCCGTCGACATTGTCTACATTGACTGTTGGGATGAGCTTCTCGACCTTCCGCCATGTGTTACCGTTATGCGAGCCAAGGGTAATTGGGTTGCTCGACTAGCGGCGGCTTCTATCATCATCCAGCAAGATAATCCGCAGGCTCTCCTTCTTGTGAAAGGGCAAAGACTGTGTTGGCAGTGCTTCGTTGAGCGTTATACTGTTGAGGGAATACCACAAGTGGTCATTTACTAGTGCAGGAACAATGAAAAGTAGTACACCATTGCATGGTGGCCGATCGGATGCGTCCAGGTCTGTGCAGAGTAATTCCCTTGCGCCGCATAAAAGACGATGTCGCTCGATATCTGGAATATGGGTGCTGCCATGTTTAGCAAATCGATGATGATCTCGTTACATCGCCAATGAGATTGACAAAAGCATCGGCGGGGGCGGTAACCGTGCTACAAGTGGGCTTGCCCGTCCCCCTTTACTGTTATATTGCCTATAAGATTGACAAAAGCTTCCACCCTCAAGCTCGAAATCGTACGTCTAATCCATGTGGTACCTCTGTTCTTGTTTACATACCTTGGTATGTAAGTAGACCCTTCCTACTTACCTACCCCTACCTACCCCTACCTACCTCTAGCAGCCTCCTCTAGCCCAGCTGTTACCTGAAGATACATACTCCGCGGCACCATGGGACAGAAGTGCAGTGGCACGGGCCACTCTGAATGGGGAAGCCCAATATCCGCGCCGCCTTCCAGCAGCGCGTCGACCACGTCCCGGTGCCCTAACTGCATCGCTAACTGCACGACCCGCCCGCAAGACGAACCAATATTCCACGAGCCCTTGCGCTCAGTCGCCTCCTGCCAGGTGGCGTGCCACTCCGGCACTAGACTGGGCATAGAGTGATACGCAGTGTTGGGGTCCGCGCCGTGGCTCAGCAGCAGGCGAACCATGGCCACGTCGCCGTGTCTCGTTGCGCGGGCGATGGGGGAGAGTTTAAAAGTCGGTTTTGCAGCCCATCGGCAGAAGTCCTCGCCGTGGTACCAGTCGTAGCGGGACGTCAACGGGGGCGGCAGGAGATGGTCTGCTGCGTCGAAGTCACAGGGGACGCCGCGAGAAAGAAGGGATGTGATGGTGGGTATGTCCCTTTGCTCAACGGCCAGGCAGAGCGCCCGTAGTGCGAGAATGCGGCTCGTTTTGGGAGCAAGAATGTCCACGAGCTGTGTCCTCCTCTCTCTGGCCGCCCGGGTCAGAGCAGGGCCGTAAGTCTCGTCGAAGGTACAGTTGGGATCCGCACCCCGGTCTAGGAGGAGAAGGACCAGATCGGCACGCCCAAGCTCCACCGTCCACTCTAGCGCTGTGATCGGAACGTCGCATGACAGGGTCACGGGCGCAATCGCGCCGATAGGCGTATCGTTGACGAGGAGGATGGGAGACTTGAGGACGATTGCTAGTACATCACTGGCGCAGCCATCGAGGATATGGGCGACTTTCTCCGTGCTTTGCTTCGTCTGTAACGCCGCCTTGAGCCGTGCCATGATTGCCTCGGGCTCGTAGCCTTCACGTTCAGGGTCCGCCTGAATAGCTTTAGCCGCAGCCTGATCTGGGCTCAAAGGCACCTGCTGCATGGCCTCAGAGAGAACTGGGTTGAAGATATCGGACGAGCGTCGTGGCCGTCCTATGATACGTTCGGGGTTGGGGCCGTTGACCCAGAAACCAAAGTCATACTCCTCGTGCAGATATCCCCGGGACTCGCGAATTTTTCTTGGCGGTGAAGTGCGAGGCGACCGAGAGGGCGAGTTACGGAAGATATTTCCGATATCATGTGGTTGAAAAGGGCTGAGCTTAGAGCGTCCGGCGCTGGGATGTTGCCAATCCACACCTAGGAAGAAGTCGTGTTTCTTGATCTCCGATACACCACATACTCCTCCTCCTAAGCGCTGGGTTGGATCCTTCGCCAGCAGGCGTCGTAAGATATCTGCCGTAACGCCCTGGAAGTATGTGGGCATGTTCAATTCCTCCATAAGGATCTTGCGATCTCTCTCAGCCGTATCTTGGTGATAGAAAGGAGGCAACCCGGTCAGGATCTCGTAAAGAAAGCCTCCTAATATCCACCAGTCTGTGAGTTGAGACGGTGCGTCACCACTCAGAACCTCGGGAGCAGGATATGCCAATTGGCCGAGGCAGCAACTTTGGTCGGTCGTGAACAGCCTCGGTGTGATAATACGTATGTTATCAAACACATCTAAGAGGACATTCTCACAGCTAAGCAAGCCGACAATACCCATGTCGTGCAGGCTTTCCAGTGCACACACAAGCTGCGCGGCGTATAGCTGAGCCTCCTCGTCGGTCACTCGGCGACACCTCTGGATGCGGCCGAGGAGATGCCAGCTGCTTGAGATCGGGCTCAAGAGGTGGAGGCGACCAGGGGATTTGTACACAAATCTGACTGGCAGAATCCAAGGATTGTCAAGAGAGAACTTGGCCGATCCCTCCCGGTAGTCTTCTGCACAGATGGTCGCCATGAGGTAGAACATGTCAGTGTCCTTCGTTTCAACGAGCTCAAGGCCGCCAAGATCCCAGTGTTGCTCTCTGCGCCATTTGCTCTGCAGCCTGTCTTCCATGATATCGAGGTGCGCTCGTGAGAATGTGACTGTCATGTCTATCTCGACCGCAGCGTCCTTGAAGGTACAGGACTCCATTCTCATCGTGCAAGGTTCCACAAAGGGCCCTAAGCTGATCGAGCCAAGATCCATCACCGCATCTTCCCCCGGCGACTGATTCGAGTCCATGTGGCGCTCAAAAAGCAGGTACAAGACGGCTTCGCAAGGTTGCGCCATAAGAAATATGTCGGACCGAAGAGTTGTTGCAGGTCCGCCCCATCCCGAGCCCGCGCCAGATCCTAATATCGGCCATCTTCTGAGGTCGAATTCTGTGTACGAACCGTCGTGTTCCAATATGGCTCGAGGCTTCCATTGCCCCTGAACATTTTCTCTGAGCTTCCAGAGGTTGAGACACAAAATGCCATATTCGACTTGGTCGGCGAATACAGACGGAGGTTGGACAGGATCATTGGCATCTGCAGGAGCGGATGTAAGGGTATCTGGCCATTGACATGGAACGGGCGCGTTAGGCTTCTCCTGTTCTGCTCTCTTGAGGTCTTCTGCGTCATCCAATCCAGTGGACAAGGCAGCAACCTCTGAAATGTTCCATCAGTACTTCTGGATGGCTGTCAGGGCCTCGCCGGTGGGCAAAAACACTCACTCACCTTCACTTTCAGGCACCAATGGGCCCGAGACTACAGACATGATGAGCGAATGCTTCGGGCTTTGAGCTTTCGTTGCTCCCAAATGTCCACCCTGGCTGACGATCCTCCAGCTACTGGGCCAAAGTCTCTGGCCACAGACAGTATGTCGTGTGGGAATGAGGAAGTGAGGAAGTGAGACTTACGACTGATTGCGGGGTCCACAGTGTCACAGGCCGACCTTTATGCAGTCCCGAGGCGGTGGAACACAGCAGAAAAGGATAAACTGCAGAGTATCATCCACCAGTGAGAATAGGACTAACAGGACAGACAGGACCGAGGAGCAGTCCACTACAGTCCTATATAGAAGACCGAACCAGAAAGTTATCAGTCTAGGGGAGAGTTTGGAAGGGAAATGTCTATATAAGCTACAGCTTCTACTATATATCTAGTTTAGCTTCCAGGACTCTCTAGTAGTCGATTCAAGTACAACTACACCTCTACACTTGAATACGAACTTCGTACTAATATCTTGCGAATACTGGTTGACTGCCTCACTTATTTATAAACAGACAACCACCTCGACCACAACACCAGCTGTACCCACCCAATATACCAAGAGCCAGTGTTAGGATCGTAACAGAGGCGGTCCTCGTGCCCCGCAGTTTAACAGCCACCTTGTCGAGTGTCCTTGCCTGCTTATAGTCCGTACAGGCAAAGGCCGGAGCATATAGCAGTCCTCTGCGCGACACAGCGTGGCGCTGCCAGGGCCGCTTTTTCTAGCGGTCTATCATAATGCTCGTAGGCGTCAGAAGCACGTTCCCGGCTGGAAGTCCGACGAAGTGAAGGTCCTTTGTCGTCTCCAACGATAGCAGGATACCCGCCGGTGGCCCGAAATGCAACACCGTCTCTGAATCGACTCTGTAGCCTGGGAATCTCCTAGCTGCCATGATCTCCACTGCCCTGTGCCTGGCGCCGTTCACTAGCTTAAGGCCCTGGGGGGTGTTCTAGTTGACGATGACGGGCATGTCGGGTACGAACATAAAGACCCGCGGGCATCGGGATGGCTGTGTCGTCCCCGTGCCCTAACATCATTATATATAGATGTGAAAAACAAAAGTCCAGCAATCGACAAACTCAAACTGGATTGCCCCGTTCCAAGCGGGCCATACAGAAGGCATACCAACCAAACGAAATGGGGCGGCCAATGATCTGAACCAGTTCTTGAAAGAAGCCGGTGCTACTTCTACAAGAATAGAACGGGGGTCGGTTCTGTTGATCCACGGAAAAAAATGTCAAAACACACAAAGGGAGCTCCGTATAGAAAGGGACTGAAGAAAGACATAATGACATACGAGAATGTGTCACAACCCGTGTCTTACATAGTGAAACTCCGTGAAGGACTGAAATGTATTAGACAACCGAACTGGCGACCGCAAAAGTAGGCGTAACTGGTGCTTGAAACCCTGCTATAATGGCTGGACTGATCACGAGGAACTTGCCAAACCTGTTCGGGTTGGGCTGTATATGGGAAAGAAAAAAATAAGAAATCAAACTTTCTCGCTCCTCAACATGGAACAACATTATTCCCCGATGCGGTCCCTTACACTGTTGTAACTTGTTCCTGAGAGCGGAAACTTGCAAAGGACGCGTGCACTTCCACGATGGGGACATACTTCCCCATTCCATTATCAATCTAATCAATCAGATTGATAAAATAGGCATGCGCATGCATCAAACTAGCCTCGCAATCCCTGCACACATTCTCGCTTCCGTCCTGATCCTCCTCTCTGCTGAACTCGCTCGCGCCACTCCAGAACCAGGCCCACTCCTTTTTACCACAATAGGAAACAGCCCCGGCCTGTATTCCGGCTGCCCTTGTCGCCGCGGCTGGGGAGATTCTCTAACCTAGCGTGTTGGGCGTGCATGCAGCTAATAGATTAGTTAGAGCCTTAGGCTCTGCAGAGACGAGTCATACCACTCGAGTCATACTGCTTCGTATGTTAACAAATCACTTCTCGTGAATCTATCTGTGGGTGGGCGATCAGGGCTCGAGATCCAGGACACGGGATCATGTACTCGCCGCGTCGCCAGTTTTCATTCTTGTCCCTGCCTGCCACGAGGAGAGAGAGATCGAGGAGAGAGAGATTTAGATATGGTTCGCGGGTAAGGAACTAGGGGCAATATCACAGTATTGACAACGAAAATAACCAGCGGTCCGTTCCGTCAAAGGGTAGGGCGGGTGTCAAGTGAGATGGTACTTGGAAACTCGATTCCTTGGCAAACAGCGGAAAATGATTCCGCCTCATGCTCCCGCATTCTGCTTAATGTTCCACATCTAGCCCACACTTCTCCGCCCCTGTCTTCCTCCCTCATAACTTGTTCAGTAATTAGACTGAAACCCACCAGCTATGTGGATTCAGCTCTAGGATTAGGAGGCCTGGATCCACCACGGTTGAGCCAGAACCAAGGGCTATTGAATATCCTAACCTACTTCGTAGTTTGCCATGAGGGATTTCATACCTTGATGAGCAGAAGAGTAAAGCTATCAATAGAGGCTGGCCCCAGGTTACAACTACAGATGCAAATCCAAATAACCTCACGTATGCATGACAGTGAAGAGAAACCGCGGGGTTTGTTTGGAACGCATCATCCTGCATCAAAGCTGAATTAAGTCCTTCGGGGGTTAATGGGCGGTACTCGGACCTCGAGGCATCCCTAGCTCGTTCTATCCAACCTTGGGGCCTCTCCTTGACCAAAAGCCATCATCCGCTCAGCAAGAGTTACCAATCCAGTCGATATAGGCGCCATTGACTACGTAGGCTGTTAGTTAACTGATGAGGAAATGTCCATCGCGAGTTACTCACACTCGCAAGTATCTAGGCCAAACTGGAGAGCGGCCTGCTTGGTCGGAGCATCAGGACAGCTGTCGCAGACGCACTGCTTATAGAGGAAAGGGAGGGATGGACTTTTGCAGAAGCAAAGGTACATGTTGGACTCCGTGCAGGTCAAGAGCGGGTCAACGTTGCTTGTGAGGAGCGAAACGAAACAGTAAACCTGGTGCGGTATCCGAGATTAGTATCTGGGACCAAAAAGGCGAGACAGGTGTGGGGGTCAAGGGTATTGTCTCACAGCACAGGTTGGGAGGTAAGCACCATCCGGAAGGCCATTGTGATCCCAGTCGGCAAGCTGTGCCTGAGTGAGACCAAACATGGAAGTGAGACTGAAAATAGAAGTTGAGAACTTCATTTTGTCCAATGTTTAAGCTTGTCTCTGCAGGGCAAGGTTGTCGTTACGATAATGATGATGATGGTAGCTATAATGAGAGTAGTTGGGAGATATGACATGGAGGACTTGACTGGAGAATGACATCCCTTTTATACACAACAGCCGCTCCGCTAATGCTTGATCTGGTTGGAACATCTCACCTCCATAACATCCCACGATTTCTTAGAAAGAAAGGGGACCCACGGGAGTTTCCATTCCTGCCGAATGAACCTCCACCCGCTGAGGCGATGCCGGTGAGTGTTTTCTATCAACTATGACTAGAAATTATCTTCATGCATTATGCGGACTAGCTATTATCCTGCGAGATAACCCCGCCTTCAGCTGCAAAGACTATCATCATCGTTCCACTCGGGGCCCCTGTATAGACCGGAATGTGGTGAGTCGACATGCAAGAAGATGTTCTTGAGATCGTCAGAGATGTTTTATGATCCCAGATGAAATGTGTTGCCAGTCCTTGTCGAGGATGCCCGGGAAAATACGTCAAAGGAATTCAACGCTGGAGATCTCGGAAGAGCCGGAGTGAACGAGGTAGTCCTTCTCAGAGATACGTTGCTACTTGTGCGGGCGCGCTCCTCTACCAGATTTCGCGTTTCCTGTCGTCGTGCAATTTCTCTGGTAATGCACTCTGCAAGGTCTTGACACTACTGTGAGCCAAGGGCAATAGGCAATGCGAAGAAGCTACATGTAGATGGGGTTGTCCCACATTGCCACGCCAGATACGTATTGCGGCCTCCAGCCATAGGGAGAGAGCGCAGGAAATACACAGGTTGCAAAAGAAATATATCCACCTTGGCACCCTTAGAAAGGCCTACGTGGTGAAGGGTGACATGATTTCGAAAGTGGACGAGAGAAGGAAAAATGGTCGATTTCGATGCCAACTTAGAGACACATAAATCGGCATCACGCCAACCTGCTCGGCGTCTCTACTCATACATGCAGGTAGCCTCTTAGGTTTTCATAGATTCCGTTCACAGTTCCGCCGTTCTTGGTCGCTGGCCCCAACGCTGAGCGCGAACAATCCGACGACCTCAAGCGTGGGCGAGCTGAGGCCGATTTCGGGAGGAAACCCTGCCACGGTCCAGTCTCCTTGAAAGGGCCGCGGGCGTTGAGAGTTGTGAGACTAAGACTTGGCGAAAGAGGTAAACGAACTGGGGGTGGCCAGAGAAAGCTCCCTTGGTCTCTAGGGAGGACCAGGCACCGGATTTGAAGACCGCCACGTTTCCCCCTCTCGGGACCTGTTGTCAAGCTTATTCAGATCTCATTCCACTTGGTCAAAACCATCATGAGTACAACAGCTTGCACGCTGGTCAGCCAAGCCCCGATTCCAACGCCACCCTGCACATCGGCCCGCGCTAGCGCCCACGAGATCCCTATCACGCCGCTCACGAAAAGGATCACTAGAGTGGCAACGAGTGCCGTGAATCTATCCAATCCCTCGATGATGTGAATGCCCCAACCCGTAATAAGCCCGTCGGTCCGGTGCGTTTCGAGATTGCTCTTGTGAAGTTTCTGCGGAATGCGTCTGCCCCATATTAACCTCTTATGGGCGCCTTTCTGGTGTGATAAATAGTGCAGGAAAATATGGGCCGGGATCGGAGGGGGCTTCATGGGGCAAGGGTGGTAACCGTATCCCTCGGACAGCATTTCCTCTTCAGTAGGTATGGCCATTGGTTTGTCCAGTATTCCGACGCGATATCTGTCTTCGAGAGAGAACTGCGAGTCCGGTTTAACAAACGCAATTGTGGACGGGAGTAAGAGAAATGGGAGGCCCACCTGAACAAAATGGACGTCGACGGGCTTGAGAAGGAAATACTTGGCCCGAAAGCTTCTCAATTCTGTATATTTCTCCCTTACCCGGTCGAACAGTTGAGAGTCGTTCTCCACGTCGGTGATGTTAATCTCTCCGAGGTGTCGCTGGAACTCGCCAGTGTTCACACAGAGCTCAAGGAATCTCTTCTGCGGCTGACTAGGCTGGGAGTGAGGAATACGATCATCGGCGCGTAAACGCTGATCGAGGTGATGATTCGATGAACGGCCGTTTCGCTGGTTTTCGCGGCCGCTACTTGGATGATAAGCTGAACTAGGCTGCTGGGGATGGCTCAATGGCTGCGAGGTAGATGGCATGGTTCCCGTGCCGCTCTCGGTATTGGGGGCTACGAAGTGTTTGAACTGGGTACTCTTGCAATCTAGAAGTAGTTGTAACTGGTCGGGCGACTCGGGGCCGGACTCAGGAAAGTCCGCATATAGTTCTTCCCTACAGTCCTATTCAGTGCCATTTTGTTAGTCACGAGCGTCTCGTCAATATAATTTCAGCTTGCTTCTTCAACTCACGCAGGTCCATTCAAGTCTTCGATATCCCTGCTTCACCTGTGGTCGCATAATGCGACGAGACAGACGGACCAGACTCGTGTACACTACGCTTATCCACCGACGCATGCCGAGGTTGGGTTCCAGTTGTTGTTCGTCGTTCAAGTCGTTTGGACAGTTTGGACTTTCCTCGGCTTCAGGGTTTTTTGTACGGTCTTCTTCTGTATTCTCTTGCACCAAGTCTGGGAAAAGAAACTTTCGATACCTCTCCCGAACTCGAGAAAAGATCTGGACTGGAGGAGAGTTGTCTCCAGTTTCTGCCGCGTAAGCGTGCCTATTATGCCAACCGAATCGACGCCAGCGAGGTCGCTGTCAGAGGACAGCTCCCCTTCATTCAGAGGTGCATGGTCGCTTGGATGGCCGACTTGGCCATAATCAGCCAGGTACTTCTTCATTTGCCATGATTTGTCTGGGCGCATTCGAGAAAGCCCGGACCAATCTTCCACATCCTTTAAGCCAAAAATCTCTTTGCAAATATGGCTCGAAATGTTCCGCGACTGATGTCGAAGGAACCGTAAACCAGTGCGGAGATCTCCATCTGCAACCTTGGAATCTGCCTTCATGCCCGATAGCATCGAACGGAATAGGCGGAGGAAGTTTCTCTGGAACTTTTCTGGGGTCATTTTGCCACAAGTTGACGCCAGTAAGTCACGCATTATCTCGTCCCTCAAGAGTAACGCTAGAACCCAGCCTGGAGTGCTCTCGATCAAGTTTGCAGGTACGGCAAACGTCGAAGACAAAGTTCTGCCTGTTGTCAGGCTAGGGATGGTGGACATAACTGACGCAAGTTCGTCCTCATCACTGTCGGTGACATGGAGAAGACTTTCAACATCTTGACCCCCCGTAGAGGTGGTTTCGAGATGAATTGGTAGTGCCGTGTTGGAGAGTGGTGTTTCTTCTGGGACGAGTTCAGGTTACGGCGCCTGTTCAGTGTCATCGCCAGCGACGGCCCTCTCTGCATGGGCAAAGTTGTCAATCTGCCCAGCTTGGGCTGCCAATCCATCTGGCTCATCGATGCAGTGTCCTTCCTGGGCCTTACTCTGCTCGCCCTCAAGATCCAGTATTGCAGTTGGTCCTAGCGTGAAAAGTGATTCCTCGTCACTATCCTTCTTGTCGGCCGCATCCATTCTCATCCTTTTTCGGCGCGTAGGGCCATTCCTCACCTCGGTCGCTGACGATGGTAGGTTTTCATTATCTGACGAGTCCGTTTCACTCCTGGTTCTCATGACGGGCCAATCATTACGCGTGCGAATTCTTCTCTTACGCTCTCGTTGCCGCTCAATAAATTCGCGGAACTCATCGTCGAAGACATCCTCATCGCTTGAACTGGGCCCCTCAGAGTCGGCGCTTTCATAACCCACAGATTGCAGGATCCTCTCTGTTTCGCCATCCAAGGGATCAGAGTCATCAGACTCACTGACCTCCTCAAAGACAAAGACACGACCCCCGTTTTGTTCAACAGAGACACTAGGGCTTGTGGTTTGTAGGTTACCCTGGCGCTGTACATCGGACTCGGAATCCGATTCAATGGTCAGCTGGGGGCCATCTTGGTACGAATCATCGGAGGATGCCTCATCGTTTGTCGAGTCAATAGAGGAGCGAGGTCGCATCGATGGAACAGTCGGATCAGAGACGTGCAGGTCGTTCTCCTTTTGGCTACTTCCTGTACTTTCCGGTTCAAGGCACAGTGTAGGTGACATCGGAGATGGTGTGGTGTGCAGGATGGAAGCATTAGAGAGGCCGCGTTTGTACGTGACAGGGTGTTTGTTGATGATGGGGTCACACGGGATGCCTTTATGGTAGGCAAGACATCGACGGATCTCGCAAGTCTCACTTTGGATGCCATCGTCATGGATGAAAGTGTAAATATCTGACGTGCACATTGTTACGGATAGGATGATCGTCGCTGAGGTCGCTGAGGTCTTGAGAACTATTCTTCACTCCAAGTAAAGGATTCAGCTATTTCGCCTGCCTCGGCCGTGGCGATGGAATGGAGATGAGAGCTCCCTTATGCAAATTGGTTGGCGAGACATCCCTGGAGAGGGATTCTTTACACAGCCATGAGTACAGAAGAACAACTGCCAGCTTCCATAGCTGTGAAAACTCTTCAACAAACCAATCACTTCAGGAGACATAGTGTGGCGGAGGCGGTGCGGAGAAGTGTGCGCAGGCGGCCTATGGGAATGAGGGTGCCATGCAGGTATCATGCAGACCCCTAGACTGTGCCTCCTCCCTTGCACAAGCCCTCTCATCTGAATCCTCTCTCCTCATACAAATTAGAGAAAGTCCTGTACCTTACGCAGCGAGAGAGACTCCATGAAACTCCAAATACCCTCCTTATTCGAAACTGGTTTTGTCTTATCAGCAGTGTTCTCGGCGGCATTGAGACCACCCTTCGGCAAACTCAAACCAAAAACGCCAAGGCTCACGAATTGTGCCACAAATAGTAGAAGCCCAGGGCTACGACGATGGTGTGATGAATGCCAAGGGTGTCGGTCTCGCAGACGGCCGTGTAAGCCACACGAAAAGGACGCCATCGGTGGCTACACTATTTACGGAAGCGGCAGGATAAGATGGGGTGATCCAGAGAACAAACTGTGGCCGGTATACATTTACCTGCATTTCCTTGGCTCGAGCTGTAGTTCTGTCCAGAAACCTTAGCCTGATCCGATGTAAGACTGTCTCATATTACCATGACATGGAGAAATGCGAGCGAGAGACGGCGTGCAATTGCGTCACACCTAAAGACAACGAAATTCGAAAAGTATCATTTATCATTAATACTAGTACAGTTCATTCGATTGCCTGCGAATAAGAAAGTGACTATAACCATTATAACCTATACAGAACTCTCACGAGAAACGCCCCAATCTTTCATCGGCACCAAGCTCGTCTCGTCAAGGTACCTGTATTGCGAATCAAACCTCTCCTCACTTTCTCCTCTCCCCTCCATGGCTCGTATCCGACTGGCGACTTCACTCGGGTTCGTTACGATGCGAGCCTGGTTCTTCGTTGAGCGCCGAGAGACATGGTAGCCTGCACCATTCTCAGAGCGACTCACGGTGGTTTCACGGAAGACAGTGAAGGCCCGGGTGAGGGCTAGACGCATTGTGGGCATGCAGGAGCACATGATTCCCACGTTCATCTCGATGATGGACCAATTTGTGATGGACCACTGGTCCCAGGTTGGATTGTGGGAATTTGCGAAAGTCACTAATGACTGGAGTCGAATGATGCTGACTACGGTGATACTGGAAGAAGGCAGAGGAGGGTTAGAGGGACGACATCGAACATAGAGAAAACAAGTCTTGATGGGAGGTCAAACGTACAATGTACCGACGCAAAACATCAAGGTTACGCCGACCTTCCTTTTCCAGTGCAACTGTAACTTCGGCAGCTTGCTCAATGGGATCGCCAAGATCCAGAAGTCCATGAGAATACTGACAATGGCATTTGCCCAAGCCAGTGCATTAATGTTGATACATTTGCCTTCGTGCTCGCCGTCCCACTTGTTCCAGAAGTAGCTAACGGGAGAGCACTGAAACGCAGCGGCGAAGACAAAGGCTATGCCGAACAGGGCGTTGATGATCTGTGTGGCCCAGAGAATGCGCCGGGTGCCCGCCGTTCGGAAAATGCGCAGGTAGAAAAACAGAAAAGTCGTCTTGACCAGGGTCACCATGGCAAAGTAGAAGACTTCCATGATGTAGAAGAAAAGACCGAAACGCGTGATAGTGTCGAATGACAGGGTCCATATATCCCTCCCGAGTCCGTTGGGGGCGAGGCCGTGGCAAGCAATGGCGGTGCAGGGGACTCCGACGAGAGTCGAGAGGAGGCAAAACCAATCGTCCATGCCGAGGTCCATTTTCGTGAAGAAGTATTTAAAACACAACCGACCACCGACGAGAATGCCGGTGACGATACCAAGGGCGGCTGCTACCCTGTAGACATGTTGGGACTCATCGCGAATGGGCCTGTGACAGAGTGTTTCGGTTGCATTTTTGGTGACTGAAGCAAGGTCGTTCGTTTTAGCTTGTTTTCTTCTCCTTATTTTATTTTATTTTCTTTATTTTTGTTCGTTCATTTACAAATTTTGCTTTGCCACATTCGCGCAGTCGGCATCGTGGAGGGCAAAGGTGAAGTATGAGGGATTAAAAATAATGATAGATTGGAATTCAACTTACCCAGTGCCTCCTTCGTGGTGCAAGCGAGCAAGACACATTTTTGTGCCTGCTCATTGAGGTCGGTGTCAGCGCAAATACATGTCTGGTTTGTGACGGCGCATGGCGAGTTTGACAACGCCGTCTGCAGGCATCCGAGCTAGAATATGTGACGGTGGAACTTTAGTATACCAACTTGCCGAAATTCTATCAACTGGGCAAGGCCGGTAGAAGCGTATGAAACTTACCGCGCAAGAAGGGAGTGATGAGATGGTAGCAAGCGGACTCTGGGCGAAGATGGGGTCCGCAAGGCTCAGTAGGCCCAATGCTACGAAGTGTAGCAGCGGCTTGAGTCTCATTGAAGGCGAAGGGGAGATATCACGACGACGGGCCGTCTTATGGGGAAGTTTACTCTCGTCAGCAAAGGGCAGATATCTTTCCGACGATATGAGGGAATCTCGCCTGCCTATTCACTGCTTGACGAGACGTGGGCTGCCATAACGTAACTCTCCAAGTAGGATGCGACACTAAGGGTCTAAATCGAAAGACCAGGATAGCGGAGATCAGAGAGGCCAAGGTGGTATTATAAAACTCCAGAATCTCCCAAGTGACAGCCGTTACTCTCAGCGGCATGCAGGGGACTTGCGGGGTGTTACTCTAAAATCTCAAGACAGGCTGGGGGGCAAACAGATCAAGGCATCACCCCACATCGCTTCCGGTTGCCTCACCACATGCTTGAGTCTTAGCCAGCAAAAGGAAGTGAAACGAGCTTGTGATACGCCTTGAACCCTCTGGCAGAAGCCTTGGCAAAGAGTACGTGATCGACTGATCTGCTATCCGAGCACATTTGACAAGACTAAAAAAAGTCTAGCTCCAAACGTGTTTCTTCCGCTTTCGAGATACTGTGCACTAGCGTGAGTATGAAGCCGTTTGGCCTATTCAGATTTTGGGTATATATCCGAGGCATGCCACCAATCGACGATAGATCCCACCCCCACGTTGCTCGTAAAGTTGGGGAAATCTTTGACAATGACCGACGCAGGACTCCGCTGTGGCTTGTCTAGTAAAACGCCACGCCTCAGCTGGGCGAGCGACGAGAGCCGTTGATGCTCGGCTTCTAGCTCAAAGCCTGTGCTTGCGGGCACCCTTGTAGTTTACGCTATGGTCTTGATCTGCGGGCCCTGGTACGTGCCAGTGTAACCCTAACGGCAGTCATTCGAGGAGGAAAGGATAAGTCAGGCGGATGAACATCCAAATAAACTTAAATGTGTGACTCTTTTCCCTATTCGGACATTTGGCGCTGTGATAGAAAACGCAAGTACCGCATCGAATTTTGTCCATGAAACTAGCCAGGCAATGCAGAACGCCACGCCCCGTGATAATTGGCCGAGACGAAAGCATCCCAGGGGAATCACGCATTTCGTCATCGGAGAAATGGAATCCTTCGCTCCATTCTATTTCGCGAAACGAGATTGCGGGAGGTTGATAAGCTATCTCTAGATAAATGTCATGTCGATCCAAGCTTTCGAGCATGCATGCTTGAGGAGCTGGCAGATATGCCTCAGTCCAATGGAGACTTTACGGCGTTACTCTCAAAGTCTCCGATGTCCGATGTCAAACAAACACTCTGAATGCACGCGTTGCGGTTATTCTCCCTGTCAAGACGCCGAAGCGAACCAATTGCATCATCCAAGTGACCTTCCAAGCTAGTGATGAGGAAGGATTGCCGGCGGAGATTTCCTGGCTTTCGGCACCGGACTCTTGCCGATGCATATCTTACTCTGTGCACGTGGCGGGAAGCTTAACTAGACATGCCTCTCGCGTGGCCACGAAGGTGATGGGTGTGCTTAAAACCACATGTTAGGAGTGCCGCTGCATGCGTCAACCCAATTTCTTGGGCCTGGTCGATCACATAGGAAGTGATGGATAGGCGGGGATATACAGCAAATTCAATGATGTGCAGGGCAACCATCAACGGAGAGAGAGATCATAAGAAGTGTAGGCTCCTTGGGCCTTTTTGTCCAAGTTTCGTCTCCGTGGTCTCTGAGTAGTGTGAGTACAAACAGCAAGGACATATTATGGATTTCGTGCCCTTTACACGCGTAATTCGCCGATGAACGAGGGAGGATGGACACAGGCACGGGACTACGATGGCAGGTCACGACAATGGAGGATTTGGAGCGTGCAGAGCGGCATTCGTGATCGTCGTCGGAACCATGATACTCCTTGTTCATTTTCTCAGACTTGACATTTTTACCTGTACATCTTGATTTTTGGCAAGCTTTCGGACGTTTTCCCAAATTTCATTTGTTTGTACCAAAGACCTAAAATGAGGCTCATTTTATCCCTTGACGGTGGTAGCCGGCTGGCGGAACATCGGAATAGTCTGAGACAACGAGGTCGTAGTAATGTTAATCAACTAGTTATCTGGTTTGGCTCTTCAGCGTCTACTGCCTCTAGTTCAAGCCGAAGCCGACTTTGTTTCTTACCGCGCCCTCTAGAATGGGTATAAGCGAAAGCTTTCGACGTCTCTGCACCCAGGCCCTTTATGTCACGCAATGGGAGCCTCAAGCTGCAGAATTTCACGATCCAGCCAATTTCGCCATCCCTCATCCTTCAGAATGGACCGCACTCGGGCCTCAAGCCACCCCGTGTTACCCCAAAACCCCCAAGACGCTTGAAACCGGCACCAATCAACCAGAGCCGTCTCCCAGTGGCGCACGAATTCGTCCCACGAATAGGTCCATGAGGCATCCGCTAGCCGGTGCCGCAAGAGTTCCTTGTAGTACCGCTCTAGCAAGTCCTTCTCGACTTGGCCCATCGCGAGCTCTTCTGCCGAAAATTGTGTTCTGGGAATGAGCACGGCCAACGGGATTGAGCAGGTGAATAGCTTAGCTAGATCACAAACACCTAGACCGAGACCAACGTACTGGAAATCGAAGAAGGCGACTTGATCACCGAGCTCTGTTGTGAAGAGATTTTCCGACTTTACGTCGCCGTGGATATACGTCTCAAAAACTCTCCCTCGTGGGGTAAGGAATAGTGCCACCTTTTCGGCGATGGAGCGGCCACTGCCATTGTCTGGCGAGCAGAACGCGCGACTCCATTCAGACTCAGAATCCCTCGATAAAGATCGGTATTCCTTTCTCCGAGTGGCAAGATAGGTATACCCGCCATTCAACCACAACCCCTCGCCTGCGGCTAGAGGTGTCACGCGCCTCCGTTGCGCCTCCTCAAGTGGCGGTAGCAGGAATTTATCAAGGGATCCACTAGGCAGGGACTTCCATGAACGCCCGTGGAATCTTGCCAGCCACTGCAGCGCAGAGTAGACTGGCGAGCCAGCGAGGAAGCCTCGGCTCTCTCCCATTATCGTGAACTTGGTTCTCAAATCCGTCATGACGATAGCCGTCAGGCCCTCCAGTTCCCCCGCGCCCTCCCGACCCTCCACGCTTCGAGTCGATGCCAAGCATCTCGCGACAGCGACATCATCTTTCAGGTGGGGCGCGATTTCTTCGTAAAAGTACTGCTCGACCTCGTAGCTCAACATCTTGCGGACGTGACCTTCTCCAAGGGACCCCTGGTTAACAGGAGGTGAGACCAGCTTCAGGATAAGGTGGAAACTGTTCGGATCCTTCGCTGATACCCCAGACTGGCCGCAGGCAGTGCGTAACCGAGCCGCGATCTCATCGTTGGATGTCAGAGCGACAATTTCACAGATATGACCGTAACCGGCCCATAATGTCTGGATCTCGAAAATGCTAACTAAATCGAGGCCGAGCCATGAGAGCATGATCTCGGCCACTCGTCTGGGATCTGCCGTATTAGCCATGTCGAGGTCTGAGATGAAGTTGGGTCGTGAAGTTGGAGGAATTTGAAATTTGGGGATGAAGTACGAAGTACATAGAATTCAGATGACTAAGCGCGTTGGTCGGAAGAAAATGAGGTTAATTTTGAAGGAAGGAGAAACGGAGTCGAAACAGGTTCACGAAGTTGTTGGGTGTTGAAACCATCAAATGTGTCTTCCGGCCTGTGGGAGATTTGGTTAGATATTCGAACTCATCCAGGATGCAGGGCCTACACTGGTGTAGGGTAGATGGCATTTCGGGGTTCGGAGCTTGGTTTATTGCTCAAAGTTGTCTAAATGCCCGCCGTGAGACGATGGCGCTTCCCTCTGCATCCAATTCCAAGTCACCAGACAGTCCAGCTGGCTGACCAGTTACTGAAAGTGGCTGTTCAGCACTCATCAGACGGGCCACCAGGCTGCGAGTCGTTAGGCGTCCATATCATCTTGGCACAATACCCCGCTTTTCCCTTCACAAGAGGGTTTGTTCAGCTCTCTCGACCTTGTTCTCCATGGAGTAGATCCCACCATCCCTGGTCACGTAGTGGAGAAGACTCTGCATCTGGGTAGAATACTACGCTCTTTAAACCCACTGTCTAAGATGTCAGGACTCGAGACCCTCGGGATTGTCGCCAACATATTTCAAGTCATTGGCTTCGCCGCCGAGACGGTTCGACTCTGCACAGCAATCTATGATGGGAGCGGGATTGACAACCAACTCGAAGGACAAGCCACCGCGTTGAAAACGCTATCGTCAGATATCCAGAGCCATTATAAGACACACCGATCCCGTGGGCCCGACGAAATTAAGCTCGAAGATGTAGCGAGGAAGTGCACCGTCGCCGCTCGGGCACTTGAAGAGGAAGTCCAGTTTATAACAGACTGCCAAGACAAGAGCAAGCTAGCTACTACAATTCGCATCGCAGCTAAGGTGACGTGGCGGAAGAATCGATTGAAACGACTGGAGAAATCACTAGCCCAGGACCGAGCTATGTTGGAATCGCATTTGCTTGTACGAGTGTGGTAAGGAGCACCTAGCCACCGTTAAAAGCTGCGAGCCTACTACAGAAGCCCCGAGCATTTACTAAAAACCACTTCCTTTAGCAAACAAAGCGATGCCATCAAGCTCCTGCAAGACGCCAGCTTTGCCAACCTCGACCAATCCCTACGTCTATTCATTAGCCAGTATGCGGCAGGTCACACGAGTCTCTCGGCTCTGGTACACACGCGCATTGACACGATGATGGAGCACACGACACGGGAAGCACAACAAACCACAACCGCGGTTTCACAGCACGTTACCGCAGTGGTGGATGCGGCAGAAAAGGCTCTTAAAGAACACCAGTCGACTGAGCTGCAGGAAACGACTTCAATGATTATGCGTGATGCCCAGAGGACACGAGACGCCTCCCTGGCGAAGGACCGGCGACGGGAATTCCTCCGAAGCCTCAAGTTCGCCACCATGAACGAGCGGCGCAACCACATTATCGATTCTCATGAAGGGACCTTCAAGTGGACCTTTTCGTCGCGATCGGTAGCTGAGGAGTCTCTCTGGGACAACTTTGGGGAGTGGTTGCAGTCGGAGAGTCGTATTTACTGGATGAGTGGGAAGCCTGGATCTGGGAAAAGCACATTGGTCAAGTTCGTCGTTTCGAACAGGGACACTTTGGCTTTTCTGGATTACTGGCGTAAGGGAACTGTTATATTGTCACACTTCTTCTGGAGACTTGGAACACCAATGCAAAACACCATGAAAGGCCTTCTATGCACATTACTTCACCAGGCTCTTTCCAGCAACGAAACAATGTGCGACGCCGTGATTACTTCGTCATCATATCAGAATAAGGAGTTTGATGCCGACTGGTCCGTTCGAGAACTTAAAGAGTTGCTTTTGACCGTTGCGGAAAGATATCCATCCCCACTGTGCATATTCATAGATGGCTTGGATGAGATTTGCGAGAATGATATGTTGGCATTGATGAAGTTCTTGGACGACCTAATGGCCTTTAAAAACGTCAAGCTATGTGTGGCGAGCCGCCCAGACGCGCCATTCCAGCAACGTCTCGGTCATTTTCAGCATCTCCGGCTTCAAGACCGTACGCGGGGAGACATGAGAAAGTATTATGTCGAAGATCTTTTCAAACTTGACAAGCGGTCTCTTAGCACCCCCTAATTGTAGACACCACCTCCGCGATCGGGACGGCTTCATGTTCTGGATAGCCCACGAGGTTGCTTACAAGGCCGAAGGGGTTTTCCTTTGGGTTCACCTTGTCGCACGGAGCCTCCTCCAGGGGTGGGAGAATGGCGACACACAAGAAGTTATGAAACAACGCCTGCGAAGTCTACCTAGTGAACTATCTGAGCTTTACGCGGATATGTGGACTAGGCTCAACGGAGACAGCGTCGTCTACCGTAAGACTGCAGTGGAATATTTTGGCCTAGTCCTCTGCGAAAAAATGTTCTCTATATGCCTAGCAAGAAGAGATTCCTTGTTAAGTGTGTATTTGTACCCTCGAGGATTGGCTCTTCTTTGGTTCATGGCCACCGTAACGCAGTCCTTCCAAGATCGCGCCTTCACAGCAAGCCCCCAGACACCACTTGACGCACGATCAATTTATCAATTCTGCAAGGATACTCAAGGCTCGATACAGACAAGATGCGCTGGATTACTGGAATTGAGGCCCGCGTTATTACCCATTGAGAAAGCATATCGTGAGGTAATGGCGCCGCACGCATATAATAATATCAAGGACGAATGCCTTGCTGATGTGCCGGACTTGTTTTGGTTCTACGCCGTAGAGTTCATACACCGGACCGCCCACGAATTTCTTCTAGACAGTCCGGATGTCTTGAAACTGGCTGCCTGCCATGAATATTCGACGGATGAGCACCTTCTGCGGCTTAGCATGGGGTATTTGGCATGTTGTGCGGTATTCCGTTGCCACCTCGACCCTGCTCTCTTTTTGCTTGGGAAGATAAAATCCCCGAGCCTCAAATCCCAGGTGCACAATGCGCTACGCATAGCCGGGAACTTCTTTGAAGATGGTAGACTTTATTCCCCGGACACGGACTGTTTCTTAGCAGCTGTAGCAGAGTTCGGACTTGACGACTTCGTTCTAGCCTCTCTCCAATCAACTCGCACAGAGAAACTTGCAACCAAAGTCTTGAGATATTTACCACTTTCCCGGAGACACATTCTTGGTCGCCACGATTTCATTGAATCGTTAATCTCACTGGGAGCTGATCCGAATGCCCGCTTCTCGAATGAAGTGGTTCAGAAACAATATCCCAACAGGAGCTCAAACGCGCAGAATCATCTTTCTATCTCTGCTGTGTTTGCCGCCGCAGTCGTTAGTGAATTGTCGCGATGGGATTCTTGGCCCGAAACACCGAGTCAAGCATATAAGATGTTGAAGCCTTTCCTGCAAGCTACACCGGACTTGGGAGAAAGGAGTTTGACTAGTCTTGGATTTACCGCGCGCGGACAAATCTTTCTTACTGACCCCGAAATATCAGGTGGGCGGGACCCGTGGCTAAGAGACATATTAAAAATGAACCACCCCGACCTTAAACTCGTTCTTGAGGCAAGCGTGGGGTATCTCTTCAGGTTCGCTGCGGCTTGTCTTCGCGAGACGGGATCCGCCGCTGACGCGCAGGAGATGGAGAACATGATAGAAGCCGCCCCCAGTGGAGATGGTCTCAAGGTGTTATTCGTGATGACACTGGAATCGCTGCCCACCGCAAGGTATTGCTCCTTTCACATACTCGATCGGAGTACCGAGGCAGCCCTCTCCGCTGCGATAGATTCCTGGATATTCACGGATCGTCGCTCCAAATCCGCGCATGAGCAGACGATGGAAAAGACATTGCTCGCGAGGATATTGAGAGAAACATCGATCGATGTTTTAAGAAAACCCGAAATATATGAACCAATCAATGAGCCACTTGAGGATGGTCTGGGGAGGGTTAATTGGGGCTACATCTGGGAGAAAGGCGATGGATCGCTGAGGGAAGAAGTTCAGTGAGCTTCAGGCAATTGGGGATATATCTCCCCCTAATATGACTTCGTTTCTTGTGCTGCCCATAGCATCGCCGTTTATACCGCTGGATTCCCCTGCGTGATCTTTGAGGCATTCTCCGCTGTCTTTCGCCCGCCCTTTGTCCTAGTTTACGAACTCGAGGAAAGATGTTTCCCGTGCTTAATGGCCTGATTAGACCAACAGGAGATGAGGCAAGGGTGCTCAAGAGAAGTAAAAAAGCCATGGCACTGTTTCTGGGGACATGGCTCATTGTTTTGAATATTCAAAGAAGAGAAATATATGATGATGTTTAGTAAGGAAAGAACATCCCTCACTTCCTTTGACAGAGGTAAATGATAGTTGGGAAGGTGCTACCTATAAAATTTGACGACATTGATTTTGTAGCTCTGATTCACAGATCAGTAAATTATATGTTCACTTTACCCTAGCTCCTTACTCCACTGATTGCTGCTACTTTGCTCCAGCTTCCCACGAACTATTTATTCTGTGTCTCTGACTGTGATCACTGTTGATTCCATTCCCTTCCCTTTCACCTAACATACCCATCACCCGATCTACTACGATCCCCAGCTCTCTATCCAAACTCCAATTTCCAATCCTTTTGATCTTTCTGAATCCATATAATGCGAATTCCTGGGTCATGGGCCTTTGTGGCCTATGTTCCCCTACTTTTAGCCTCTGCTCATGCCTCTCCTAAGAGTATGTGACCTTCCCCAATCCCACACCTGTTTGGTTGCGACTTGAACTTGCGACGAGACGCATGCTGACAATTTTCTTCTCCTCCTCTAGGCGCTGCTGATGTCGAGCCAAGTGCTCTTCCAGGCTTGGCCGGTCTTGACCTCTCTTACTTCGTTCCGAAAGTCTCCCTTGACATCGATGGAATTGAACTCTACCCTGCTGCCCCAGAGGACAAGGAATGGCCCTTCATCACTGCCAACGGCGATGCCTGCTCCCTCAAGTACGGCTTGATTTGCTGCAGTGATGAGTGCATCGACATCCCAGACACCATCGAGACAGCCGCAAACATGACCCGCACTCACGTTGGAAAGACCAGCGTTGTCGTCAAGGGACGTGACATCGAGCCAGCGACTTACGCTGAGGCTCAAGATTTCTTCTCCGCCCGAGCATCCCTCAAGGATATCGGAGCCTCCATTGCAGAGGACGCTACCAAGGCAGCCGGTAAAATGTTCGAGTTTGCCATCATGGTCCTTTCCCACCATGTCCCTGAGAAGCAAGAGCCCGGTCGGGAAAAGTCATTCGGTCCTCGAGAAGCCCTTTCAGAGGCTATCGCCGCTGTTGACAAGATTTTGCCATCCACAGAGGCCGACTTCACTGTCCCCATTTCCAAGCCCAAGACGCTTACCCAGTGGATTCGCAAATTCGATCAACTCACTCTTGCCACATTCGAGGACGACAAGACAACCCTCGACGCCTTCGGTGTGCACCACTCATCCGAGCTTCGAGCCATGGTGAACCGAATGCAGTGGTTCAGATCTCTGAGGGACACCTTGGCCGTTGCGGACCTAGTCAACCCTTCTGGGAACACCGATCTCATTATGCGGATGATTCTCCACGACTTGGACGCCGACGAAAGGTTCATGGCCACCCACTTTACTCAGTTCAATAACACAGGTGGTGCTGGTTCCATCACTCGCGGTATCGACGCTCTTCCTGACCGGGCCCGACTCAACCCGAGGAATTCCAAGCGCAACGAGGCCGCCGGCCCTGGTTCTCCTCAGGATGAAGAAAAGCGCCAAACGACGATCTATTTCAAACCCGGAACTCCCGCATCAGTCGTTGAGAACGTCTGCCAAGCTCTCGACCAGTGCAAAGGTTACAGCTTCCCAGGGTTTCCCGAGCTGGGTGCTATGTATCTCACAGAGCTCAACCAACAGCAACGGGATATGATTGAACAAATGAGCTCTGTTTCATTCGTCCACGAGACACTTTCCGAAGACTTGGACGACCTCCGCGCCAAGAAATTGTCCTCAACCTTCCACAAAGCCGCCACCAATCGACTCCGGCACAGGTCGCGCCCCGAATCCGACAATCAGACGGCCGCTGGCATTATATATCCCCGCGAGATTACTGATCCCGGCCCTGATGACTCTACCTATGTACTGACTCAGGATCTGTCTCCCTTTCACTTGTCGAGAATATCCGAGGTGCGCGGCACGTGGCAAAATAAATACCGATATCACGCGTCCGCTGGTGAAGGTAGTTGGATTTTCATGTTAGACTCTGGTGTTGCCTACGACGAGCCAGCTGTCCGCGTAAGTTGTGCCATCTCGTTTAATCCTCCTCCTTTCCTTTCTCTTTTTTTTTTTTTTTTTTTTTTTTTTTTTTTTTTCTTTTTTCCCCATCTCTTTTATATTTCTTCTAACATGAAAATTGCGACGCTTTAGGAGGAACTTGGTTTCGACGAGAATAATTTACAGGACAGTTACTGGGAAGTGCCCGCCGAGATATGCATCGGTAACAGTAATATCGCCGACGAGAAGATCAGCCGGGCCGCCGACGTCGACAGAGAAAACGACTGGCAAGGCCATGGCACACCGGCGGCCTCACTGGCCGTTGGCAAAACCGTGGGCGTGGCGAAACGGGCGAAGCTGTTCAGTATCAAGACCTGGTGCAGCTGGCTCGAAGCGGGCGAGTGGGAAATGATATCCACTCCTACATCTCTGATGGTCGGGTTCCGCAAAGTGTTAGAGAGATATCATCAGAATTCACTCGCAGGAAAAGCGGTATTGCTGATGCCGGGTGGTAAGCTCATTTTTCTGCCTTTGTTTCTTTTCTTTCTCTCTCTTTTTTTTTTACTTTTCCTTTCCTTTTCCCTTTCCTTTTCCTTTGTTCTCTTTTTTTTTTTTTTTTTTTTCCTTTTGAACCACCTGGAACACGGCTAACATTTGTCAATGCTCAGTGAATGTTACACCTCCCGGCAGCAGGATAGCCGAACAATACGACGCGGTATGGAGATCTATCCTCGCCGCCTGTCGTACGGCAGGCATCGTCGTCGTTATTAGCGCCGGTCGATATGGGCCTATTGTGGATGTCGATGACGGATCAAGTATCTGCCGATGGGAAACGACGGAGATAGACGGCTGGCCTCGCGTACCCGAGAACCTCGCCGGCGACTTCCCGGAGCTCATCGTCGTGGGTGCTACAGGGATTAGTGGAACCTTCCGTCATTTCAACTCGAGGGTCTTAGATGACAACCAAGACTGGGTGTTTGCTCAAGGGGACGGCCTGCGAGGGATGACCAGCGGTGGAACTATACGCTACCTTGAAGACGAGATTTGGGCCGCACCCCAAGTGGTAGGTTTTCCTTTGGATTCCGTACTCCCCCCTCCTTTGGTTTTCCTTTCTGACATACTTTATTTACCAACTTTCCCCATATACGGTTAAGAGCTAACTCATCACGTCTGTTACTTAATATAGGCAGGGCTGGCTGCGTATTTCTTGGCCCACCCTCATTGGCAGCGAGTGATCCTTGGGGAGGCGGGGGACACGGATACTCGAAGCATAAGCTCTCGAGTAAAGGAGGTCATTAAAGGGACTTCGTGGCAGCGTTATGAGCCCCAACATAGATGGAAAGATCTCCGTCAATGGGTCGAGGGTGTTTGCAGTAACATCAACAATTTGATCAGAGACTATCCAGGAGGCGACAGGGTGCCCGAAAGTGTCCGGATGATCTCTAATGCCGTTGCAGGTATCCAGAATGGTGAGTGACCACACCCCCCAAAACTCATCAACCATCACGCCTGCAACCTATTGGGGAAGTGTCATATGCTGTTGTGAAAACTAACTAGAATTTTGATGTACCGCAGGTTGCTACGCGGATGTTCCACCGGACACGGCGAACACCGCGGGTGACGACGACGACGAGTCTGACGACGACGAATCTGATGATGACGAATCCGACGATGACGAGTCTGACGCCGACATGTCTGACGCCGACGGCGGCTCCGATGCCAGAAAGAGCAGGAAACGTAACCCGGCCAAAGATCCTCCCGGTGACCCCCTCGCCGGCCTCAACGACACCTGCGCCAACGCCCCGCCAAAATGGTACACCCCCAAACCCACGGCGACGCCCGTCCCCCTCCCGACGAACCTCGCCGACTGGGAGGACATCGGGTGCCTGGACCTGCCCGACGATAAATTAGCCAACCTCACGACCACTTCGGTCAACGGCGGCGTGGACCTCGACAAGTGCGCCAAGGAATGCGCGTGCTCGCACATGTTTGCCGCGCGGAACGGCGACACTTGCACGTGTATCAAGGATCAGGTGCAACTTTTGGGCGGCGAAGTTGTGGATGACAAGTTGTGCGGTGTCCCGTGCTCGAATAATGGGCAGCAGATGTGTGGTGGTGGTGAGGGAAATATTGCGAGGGTCTATCTTAGTCTTGTGGGTGTTGATGCGCTGGATGAAAGGTGTGCCGGCAAGTAAGGGGCTCTGCGGCCAGGGGAAACGACATCACTGGAAGAGACATTAAAAGAGCTGTTTTTAAAAAAGGAGTTGACGAAAATCAATTTGGGGACGTTGGTCAGTTTATTGAGTTGCAGATAACGATCGAATCAGGACCAACCACATTGTCTCTTCACTCTTCCTAAATCGTGATGTGTTCCACTCTGAGTGTATTCCTCTTATTCTTTTTAGCTCTCCCTTGCGTTGCATCTCTAATAGTTCTACTTCTCAGACATGCTGTGTATGAAAAGATGGAGTGACCCTTCACCATGTAAGATCGGGGATCTTGTCCAATGAAGAGACATAGCGCAGGACTGCCGCCGATTACATTGTACTCCTAACCATAGCAAGAATTCAAGACTATAAACAGATCCCAAGACATGCGATAGCTTACCATAGATCATGAACAAATAAATCTATTCGAGTGTGCAACACTCTTAGTCTCTTGGGCAGGAAGAATATTTGGCTGCCATCGCTACGTTAGAATCCAACGCGGCACCTATCATTTTTTTTCTGCCAGAAGTAGAGCATACTGACAGCCCGCTCCTAAACCTAGACTTGGTTTGCTATTGATCTTCCACCAGACACAGACAAGAACTCTCAGAACTCTGGTGGACGATCTCGATTTTCTCACACACTGCAAAACTGAGTCGTGCACGTTTGACGGATTCTCATCAAAACGGCGACCGGTCTCTGCCAGGTGCTGGCAAGTGATAACACTCATACTCTAGATGCATGCCAAGTTGGAGTTGACGACGCTTCTCCTATCATCGCTTTTAGTCTTCCATCGCCCGCCCGATTGCAAGGGCATCCCCTCGTCCAACGTTTTGACTCCAGCAGCATCCGTACGCCTTCCGGGATGAGCGGACACTTGGCGCCGGAGCCTATCTACCTCCGTCCAGGGTTGTTTTCTCGGTCGTCCACGACCTTGGCTGGCTCTCAGACCACCTTGGAGCCGAGTCAACCGACCATCCCTTCTCTTGGACCTTCGAAGCCTCTATTTCTGAATGATGATCCCTTCCCTACCCATCCTAGCCAAGGTGTCCGAACCCACGAGGTCCGCCGTGTAAAGAGCTCAGTAGCCCTTTCCACCCAGGCACCAGAGAGCCGCGCGCCGACTGGCCTTACCGACCCTGACCCCGTCGCCACCGGCATCCTTGATGACAACGCAAGCCAGTCAGCCAAGACAAAAGCCTTTCTCAAACAAGCCCTCGACGAAGCTCAATTCTTCGCCGGAGGTCTCCTCTCTCGAGCTACCGAATCCACGAAGCACTACACCGTCATCCGCCACTCCTTCGCCCTAGTATGGTACCGAGGACCTGCAACCACTGTAACCATCTCCATCCTGTCAGACACCCCCTTACCACCCACCAGGACAGTATGGCTCCAGCAAAAAGGATTTTCCGGGAACACCGGCATGGCGATAAAAGCCATGGTCGGCGGCGTGGACGGCTGGATCGACGTCACCCCGAGTCGCAGCGCGCTCGCCACCGAGCTACCGTCCAACGACGAGCGCGCTTACCAGCGAGACCTGAAGCGTTTCTCTGACAAGGCGACGGGTCGTACGCGCAAGCACGAGGCGCGGGAGACTCACATCGTGCGCATCCCCGCCTCGGCATCGGACGGGTACTACAGGCTCGTCGTCTGCGCCGGTCCCAACCCGGGCAAAGTCCTCTGCGGGAGTCCCGTCTTCCGCATAGCCAGCACGTCCACGGACGCCAGCGTCATCCGCGGCGCCGGCCTACGCTCCATCCCCCTCGAGGTGGGCGTCAAGGTCGGCTCCGTCATCGCCACCAACACCGTGATGCGCTACGTTTCGCCCGTGACGGGGGTCGTCGGCTCGCAGCTGGGGAAGTACAGTTCCAAGG